>SNQJ01S0040021.1:72328-83526 GCA_010110895.2 Picea sitchensis
ATATGGTTTGTATTTGTATTTGTAAAATGTATTTCAATTTCTTACTTTGTATGTGTAATTGTTAGCAGCTAGATGGTTGATGCTTGAATGATTATTCATTAATGTACTACGTAAGATTCATGGAATGATGGATAATATGGAATGGATATGGCATTTCATATATTGGAAGTATCACAAACATACATGTTTCATAAATTTTGCATCTAGTTTGGCATTCTACAAGTTTTCCTTTGAAAATATATATATATATAATAAACGCTCCAGAGATGCTTTGCTCCCGACCATTTTTTGAAAAATGCACTCCCACGCTCCCACTTCGCTCCCACACTCTGGAAATAGTTGGGTTTTGTTATTGACAAAGCGAGAGTTCATACAAAGTCTTGAAAATGTTAGGATTTTGAAGGAGTGGCCTACTTCCAACAACACTTTATATCTCTAGATTTGATTGGAGGCATGAATTTCTACAAGAAATTGATTTTCCATTACTCCCATATTGCTCGCTCATCTATTGAATTAGATAAACAATTAGAAAAGCTCACAATTGGACACTTGAAGTAGATTGAGCATTCTCAAGATGAAGGATCCTCTTTGGTTTGTTGTATGCTTGCTCTCTATTGGGTCCGAAGTAGTTTCCAGCTTGTAAACACATAGAAACAAAAGAAGTACTAGTTTTGATTAAGTGAGTCGGATAATAGATGTAAATTCTTTGTTGCTAACTGTAGCGCACCTTTTCTGGCTGCAAAGGCTTAAACGCTCTTAAAAGAAATCCATAACACCACTTTGTACATAACTCATACAGGTATTATATAATCCACATGCATTTAAACAAATAAACACATTTAAGCTCAGAGTAAAACATATTATTTACTGCTATAATTAACAATCAATAGCGTTTAATATTAATTCATATACACAGCGGGATTCATGATAAGATAAGCAGCACAATCATGCCAAACATGATTAAAGCATAATCAGATACTTATCTTTTAACAGTGGTAGAATCCACCAACCAAGTGCAGGCCTTCCACGAACCTCCCAGCCTTAGACCGCACTGCTCATCAGCTCAGCAGTGGGTCACCCCCGAGCTGGGACTAAGCTCTACCCCAAGGCAAGGAATCCTAGGCTAGGCTGAGGTTATGGGGAAAACAACACAGAAAATCTGGAAGGATTCTTCCCAAGATGCCATCTTACGCCCACTACTACCAGACTCTCATTCCCTACATGCCTGTTCCGCCCGGGAGTATACACCTTCACAAGCACAGTCCATCGGTGCTAACCTCCCTCTTTGGGTCTTGGCAACAGGCTAGATCAGGAAGTCTCAGAGCCCGAATCTGGTGCTGGACACTCTCTGGAAGAAACCTCTTCCAACAACAACCACTTCCCTCACCTAGAGAGAGATCACACACAGGCTCAATCACAACTCGCGCTGGCCATCAAGCCACGCGCAGTCCAGCTCTGCGTGGTCACCATAGCCAACTGGAAATACAAACACAGCCTCTCAAACAGGCTCAATAATGGCTCGAGGCCTCACAGTGATGGTTCACGGGAATGCATGATGAGTAATTCCCGCAGGGGTCGACACAGACTCCACGACTCAGAACGGAGGTGAAACCGACTCTTCAGAAACAAACACAGGCTTTTCGGCTCACAGAATAGAGGTGTACACGGATTTACAGAGCCAAACACAGGCTTTCCAACTGGTTCAACAATAGCGGAATGGTTCAGGGTCACGGCTTCGGGACAGAGCCTCCACGCACGTGTTCGATCAGTCAGACAGAGGATGCACATGGACTATGAAAGTCAACACGGGATTTTCGACTCTTAGGAATGCACGAGGATTTCTCTGTAGGGGTCGGGTTGGTCGTACTATCCAGGGCTCCGTACGCGTTCAGGCAATCGGGTAGAATGGAGGAGGAACCCCTTCTCACGGCTCATCCTGGCCGTTTTATTCACATGCGCTAGGGTTGACACTTGTCACCCATGGAATTGCATGCGTTCCACCAGCACGCATCACCCTTGTACGTCCTCCCCTTGCCAGGAACTTAGGATAAAACATAAAATGCACATGTCTTTTTGGAATAATATTAAAATATTATTCCCAAGGCTTAAGCCCCCTAGGCTTAGCCCTTAGGCTCAACACTTAGCCCCTTTTCCCACCTTCCAACCCCTAATTCCTTGCCCTCTCTATGGATGCTTAGTCCCCCTTCACTCATTCATCGTGGTCGGTCTGCCCATGGCGGTGTTAATATTTTATTAATGTGCTGCATACATTCAGGTACAAAATCAAGCCCTTGGCCTCCAACCCTTAGGCTCCCTGGCCTAACAAACACATAAGCCACCAGCTTATAAAAACTTGGCTCACCAGCCTATAAAACATAATTACAATTTCTTTCAGAACATGGTTTGCAATGGGGCTTGACCTTGGGGACACTACACTAACGCTTATTCAAGTTATCAGACTATACACATAAAGCTTTATTTGGTAAATCTACAGACCTAACTATTTTAAAATAGTGATAACTCCATACACATAGACCATGCTAACTAAAGTTAAACAGAGTGCGATATCTTAGTAACAATATCTCATTCAACTAACTACATAATGAAAGTCAAATCTATCATTGAAAATACTTGTTTAATCTATTAATCACAAAATATCATCTACATTCAAGTATAAGTTAATCTAATCAAATAAATTATGAAAACGAAGAATCAATCACATAAGATCACCATGAACACTGTGTTTAAGTGGGGAAATCAAAGTTTCATGAGGAAATCCATTGCAAAAAAGGGTGGAAGTACATAGTTAAAAAATTATGAGTACAAGATGCAACCTTAGAATGTTGATTACTATAGTTGATATTTAGTTCATAGATGAAAATTGCAATAAGCAAGAGAATACAACCCGATATTCTAATGACATCCTCTTTTTATAGCCAAGTGTTGCTTGCCATGGTCAACGTTGATCACTAGGTCAGACGTAGCATCCCCTTTAGTTGGTTCAATTTTATCAAGGTTAGTTACTTTACACTATGTGTTACTTAATTACTGAAGGGTGTGTTACCTCTCAAGTTCTCTTTTTGTACACAAGTCCAAATCATAAATGTGAGACCCCAAGGGCAACTTAAGCAAGTTACCCATTGTCACCTTAGTGGCCTTGCCTTTCTCACTTTAGATTAGGTGTAATTCTAGCCTAGGGGGGCTTCCCTATGGGTTAACTAAGCTCATTGTGTGTAGTAGGAAGTGGGAGCAAGAGAGAGCTTAGCAACAGAAAAAACATAAGGGAAAATGATTTTGTATTTTTGTATTTTGGGGTGGTGGATGAAAGGGAAGATTAGTGCCTTTATTTGCTTGGGCTAGGGGCCATGCATTCAACTTAAAAGGGCTATTTTTCAAGAGATATTATGGGCTATAGGCAATGAAGGTGACGTGCCTTACAACAACCCTAATTTGGTGAACAAGAAATCATAGCTTTTATGAAGGGAAGGGACTCTCTATGGGGAGCTCCACAATCAAATCAATCTAGAAGTGGCCTTGCCTAAAGATGGAAACTAAGCAATAACTCACAAAGGATGTCTAGGGCATGAATTTATTTTGTTTAAGACAAAGTGTCAAAAAGGATTTGATTACCTACTCCAATGTAACAAGGCTACTCCTCTATGGCTCGTAGATTAACTTTGAAAATCCAAATTTGCAACAAAAAGTCTCCAACACACACCAAGAATATTTTCCACACATAAAGAAATTGTACATAGAATACACCATAACTTAGACAAAATAGAAGCACTTTATTCTATTTCTTGGAGTTCTTTCACTCACAAAATCCTACTTACAGATCGAGAGAGTAATCCCTTATATAGGTTTCAACTCTAACTCCCTTTACAATAAAATACTATTTGTTTTCCGAGATGCATTAGTCCTCCTAGAAATATCCATAAAATAATCCTCTCAACAACTTGCTTACTAAAAGTAGCAAAAAGTTTCTTGAGATCCACAAGGTTACATAAAATATCAAGGAAAACAAATACAATGAAAGTCTCATCTAACTAACTCCAATAGACAAGTCAACAAATAGTAGAATAATGGAGTTAGTTACAACCATATCCAAAAATAGAACCAAGATAGTGGGGTGCTTCATTTGGTTGAGAGATAGACCATGTCTAGGATCCAAAAATAGCAAGATAGATGTCTATCCACATCTGTGCCTTCCTAGATGTGTGTCCCACGTGTGAAGAGAGTAGGATGTCCTCCATAAATGCCCAAGTATGTGCCAAGTAACCATCTCTATCCACACATGCGGCTTCCAAGATCAAGTCGTCCCATAAAGAATGTGCAAATAAATGACCATGTGGCACGCGCTGTCATCCCAAGGTAGTAGATACTCTCCATATGTGGACATTCTCAACAAGATGGCATAAAAACATGTGCAAGTGACCTCCTCAAGTGGACATCATGGAAAGAAGTGCAATAGATGCCTCAATAGGTGGAGGGCTCAAGAGAAATAGTCCACAAATGATCTAACCAATCTTAATAGATGTGCAAATAAACCCTCCAAGTGGCACGTATGGCTCCAAACTATAACAACCCTCCATATATCAAGGTAGATGAAGTGGATCTCAAGATAGGAGGTTGACTGACATAGAATATTCTCCACATGCATGGAAAGCCCCTTTCCAATGAGAACATAACACCAAATCACATGAAATGGCTTCACATGAGTGTAAGGGAGCTCTCCATGTATGCTCATCAAAAAATGACGAAGAAGCCAAGCAGTCTAGTAGATGTAGCCCAATTGTGCAACTAGGAGTGGGTTGGCCTCTCCAACCATACCATACAAGCTTGAAAAACCTTGAAAAAGTGGAGCGCTCCATAAAACAAGTGTCTATCTCATAGACTATCACCATAAGATCACAATAGACACTTGAAACTCCAAGGCGCTCTCATCCAAAGTGCCATGCCATCCATCTCTATCCATAGGCTGAAAACCAATTGAAAGATGTGCAAGTGTTGAAAATCCATGATAGAGTAGGGTGCTTTTACAAGTACAAGTGTCTATTCCATCAATTAGCATCATGAGGTCAAGATAGACACTAGAAACCCTGGGGCGCCCTCACCAAGAAGTGCCAGATCATCCATCCTCCTTGACAAATTGAAAATCACATGAGTATTGTGCCAAATGCTAGAAATCCACAAAAGAGTGGACTGCTCCCGAAGGTCGAGTCTCTATCCTATCAAATATCACCATAGGAACAAAATAGACACCTCAAACCTTAGCGTGCTCTCTCCAAGAAATGTGATGCTATCAACCATGCCAGTGTAGCCCTGAAACCCAAGGTTGCTCCAAAATGTACCAAGGAGGTGAGCACTCCACTAGATTAGTTGTCTCTCTAATCAAACATCACTTTGGGAGCACAATAGACATCTCAGGTGCTAGGGTGCTCCCCATGTTATAAAGTAATGGATGTGCTCATTTAACCATAGAAAATATAGCAATATTGTCACCCAACCATAGGCCGAAGCCACCCCCGAGCACCTTAACCTTGACAGAGAATCATTTCGAAAGCAAACCCTAGGCTAGATAGCCAAACAAGATAATGCACCTCTCTCCAAGGAGAGTGCACCAAGCAAGAATAACAGAAACTGATCAGAGAGTCCAACCAGAAAAGGCCGAGAATACAGATTGTAGAACTGTCGGCAACAACTGCTCCCAGGACTTCCGCACAAACTGGCCAATTGCAGTGCGCACAAGTGTGCTTATGCAGTTTTGAGAATACTGGCCAAAATGAAGACTGGCCTCCTGTATTTATACTGTTTTCTGCCAGACTGCCTGGGCCGACTTCTCATTTTGGGTGCTATTTTACTTAGTATATAACATTTCCTGTAGCCGACTTCTTCCCTTGGAGGCTAATAACCTAATACAAATTATTCTTTTGAGCCAACTTGTCTTCTAGGGTTATTAGCCAACTAATTAGGGTTTCTTCTTGCTTCCCGTAATATTCTATTCTCGTCAGGGTTACACGTGGAGGTAAATACCTCCTATAGTTTCTGTACATATCTATTTCTTAGAAGATAATATGTTCAAAGAGAAAACATACCTATGGAAGAACAACAGGATAAGGATTGATATCACGATGACTGCAAGTAAGACAATACACATGAAAGGATGAAGTATATCAACAACCCCTGGTAACAATTTTTGTGGAAGCTATTAACATAAGTAACAACTGTAAGATAAGCCGAAATCAGAATCAAACTTGAAGAAGTAAAAACAGAAAGAAATCGACAATCAAGAGGAAATTGGAAAAAGACTTATGACACTTTGCAGAAGACAATAAGGATGCAGACGAAAGCGTGGACTCTGTTAGATGGAGGGAGCCGATTATATCATTGCAAAAGAAGAGCATGCATTCATGCATGAAGCAAGGATTAGGAGGGAGCTAATCCTAAACAATATGATCCATTGAAGATGATGAACTATCTATCCATGTTCCCATCAATGGTAGCAACCATGAAAAGCAACACATGTTCAGTTTGACTTTAGAAGAAGTCTTCTTCGAAAAGAAGTCTTAAAGTACCCCTAGTTGTCCATCCACATCTTGAAAGGTAGAAGTTGGAATCTTCAAGGCATGGAATCTATAGAAAACTCCATGAACCCAAGAGCCAAAGAGAAACATGAGGAAGAACATGAAGATTCCAAGAGAGAAAGAAAAGCTAGAACAACCAGTCATTATATCTAGAATCACAAGACTACTAGCTTGATCTAAACCTTCTAGAAGCAATCAAGCAAAAGAAATGAAAGTTGTGATGAAGAACAGTGTATGGAAGACTTATGAATGAAAGCATTGCGAGATCCAAAACCAAAGGTTCTCCCAGATGGAGGGAGAGGACTATGATGATAGCTTGTTCCAGACATACCTATACATGAGCCATTATATCTTCTGCAATATCCATGGGTTAGAGTTTGCATCAGATAAATGTAAGGAATGTTCTCAGAATAATTGAACAAGAAGTGTATGTAGAGCAACCTCAAGGTTTTGAGGTATACCAGAAAGAGAGTCTTGTATGTAGATGGAAGAAGATTTTATACGGATTTAAACAACTTGGTGCAAAGCCTCCAATGCACAACAAAAGCGTGGTGAAAACTTTCTATAACAGAGATATTGTATCAGAATGGTTACTTAGAAGCTCAGGATGATGGATTGATAATCCACGACAAACTCTCATGATGGCAGAAGAAGTATCACTTGGATATGTTCCAGTTTGACCCTTGCCATGATGTTATGAGCTAGTAGGAAACAAAAGAGATGAATCCAACTATGATATACTATATTGATTAGAGCTATATGAATCCTTCAGAGAAAACCAGTGTTCCAGAAAGACCAAAGTACATTGAGATCAAGCATTACATTCTCCGTGATGAGGTCTAGAAAGGAGAAGTGGTTCTCTAATATATCTCGACAAATGAGTAGATAAGCAGATATTTTTTTGGTAAAGCCTCTATGAAAGAGTTTGCATGCTGAGAAACAAGCTGGAGCTCGTGGAGACGACTTCCTTATTGAAAAGGGAAGAAATGACTCCCAGGTTGGGAGGGAGCACTGATGTGTTATTGATTTATGGACAGTCATTTTTCAGTTCGAAAAATGGTCCAGGATGAGCAGTTCCCTTTCCAGTTCGGAAAGTGGTTCGAGATTTTTGACGGACAAGCATTTTCCAGTTCGGAAAATGGTCCAGATCGAATGGTCATTTTCGTAATGAAAATGGTTCGATGGATTGCTGATGTACCATAGACAACGATTCCCCTTGTGGCCAGTGTGGGGGAATGGTCTAGGACAGTGTTTCTTCTTGACGGTCACTCTCAGTAGTGGTCAAGAAGACTAGTCCGCCTTGTCGGACAGTCATTCTTTCGAAGTTCATAGTTGTGAGCAGTTTCGAAGAATGATCTGTTTTTGGAGGTTGGTGCAGGACAATCATTTTCTTAGGAAATGGTCCAGACAGTCATTCCCTAGGGCAGATTCATTCTTTCTAGGTTGCCCTTTGTTTGGTGCCGGAGGAATGGCCCAGATAGGTGAATGGTCCAGGTTCAACAATCAGGGACAGGCATTCCCTAGGGTAGACCCATTCTCTCCAGGTTGCATTTTGTTTAGTGCCAGAGGAATGGCTCGGATAGGTGAATGGTCTAGGCTCAGAAATCAGGACAATTATTCTTCTATGCTTGAGAAGAATAGTCCAGTAGCTCATGACTGATGTTCTACCTTCTGACGGCAGATGCTATTCTAGATCTCACAGAGGTGAGTGGAGGAATGGCCCAGATGATTCAATTTATATCATGACATTGTTTTTCTGTGCAGGTTGATATAAGATGATATCATTGCTATGGAAACTGTATGTCTCTGAACAATAGATGTATGCTATTGTGGTGGATGTGTTCCACTGATTGTGACTATATGTCACTGATCAAGTAGCTGTGTGCTACTTGGTGTGGTAGTGTACCACTGGATTGTGGTTGTGTACTACTATGGATAGACACAGTTGTGTTCTATTGAATGACGTTGTTCTGATTGCCTTGTAAACTATCAGAAGTATTGAAAATGATTATCAGCTAGATGAATGATCAATGTACTAATGGACAGAGATTCTCCAGACGGAAAATGGTCCAAAACATCTATTCTTCTAGGACATATGCCCGGATTAGAAGAATGGATCTTGTATCACTCCTTGGAGTGAGTGACTTTTTCAACATCATGTCTGATTACCTAGATGGAGTATGGTTTCGAGAAATGATGTAGTTGATGTTGTCAAATGACATTGATAGTGATGATGGTGCTCATGATCTAATAATGAGATAGTCTATACACTATGATGATGCTACCGATTGAATGGTATGTTTGTGCTCAAGACCATTGCCTTCAATACTTCCCTAGCTAGGAGGGAGTGTTGATATTATGTTAGCTGCGGGAGGTATTTACCTCCACGTGTAAACCTGACGAGAATAGAATATTTCGGGAAGCAAGAAGAAACCCTAAATAATTGATTAAGAACCCTAGAAGACAAGTCAGCTCAAGAGAATGATTTGTATTAGGTTATTAGCCTCCAAGAGAAGAAGTTGGCTAAAGGAAATGTTATATACTAAGTAATTAGTACCCAGAATGAGAATTCGGCCCAAGTAGTCTGGCAGAAATAGTATAAATATAGGAGTCCGGTCTTCATTTTGGCCAGCATTCTCAGAACTGCAGAAGTACACCTGTGCGCACTGCAGTTGGCCAGTTTGTGTGCAAGTCTTTTGAGTTGCTGCTGTCGACAGTTCTACAATCGACATTTTCGGTTTTTTGGGTTGGACTCTCTGATAAGCTTTTGTTATTCTTTCTTGGTGCGCTATCCTTGGAGAGAGGTGCGCCACCTTTGTTACTATAGAGGCCAGTTACTATAGTGTAGGCTTATAACTTGTTAGAATGTAATGGATGTGCCCATTTAACCATAGACAATATAGCAATATTGTCACCTAACCATAGGCCGAAGCCACCCTCGAGCACCTTAACCTTGACAGAGAATCATTCCGGAAGCAAACCCTAGGCTAGATAGCCAAACAAGATAGCACACCTCTCTCTAGGGAGAGCACACCAAGCAAGAATAAATGAAACTGATCAGAGAGTCCAACCCAGAAAAGGCCGAGAATATAGATTGCAGAACTGCCGACAACAGCTGCTCCTAGGACTTGCGCTCAAACTGGCCAACTGCAGTGCGCACAAGTGTGCTTCTGCAGTTCTGAGAACACTGGCCAAAATGAAGACTGGCCTCTTGTATTTATACTGTTTTCTGCTAGACTGCCTGGGTCGACTTCTCATTCTGGGTGCTAATTACTTTGTATATAACATTTCCTTTTAGCCGACTTCTTCTCTTGGAGGCTAATAACCTAATACAAATTATTCTCTTGAGCCGACTTGTCTTCGAGGGTTATTAGCCAACTAATTAGGTTTTCTTCTTGCTTCTCGGAATATTCTATTCTCGTCAGGGTTACACGTGGAGGTAAGTACCTCCCGCAGCGACCATAATATCAACACCCCATACAAGAGTCAAGTAGCATCTCACCACCAAAACCCTAGGGCTCTCCAAAGCATGGCAAGGCAGTGGGCATTCTATAAAACTGTTTTTCTATTTAGTCAAGTATCATCATAAGAGTGGAATAGATACATAAAATGATAGAGTGCTCTTCCTCAAGAGCCATCTCATATCAATAACACCATACAAGGAGCAACATCATGATGCAAGGAACTAGCACGATCATTAAGCTGATCCAAAGGAATGAAGATATCCAACATCATAACATAGCACCCAAGAATATCATCATCATCTATGAATCCAAGTATCAAGGAGTATGTCACCATGAAGAAAACAACATGAACAAAGACAATCAATTAATATTCCATCAAGGAGGATCACAATTGTCACTATGGTCAACCATCAACAAGCAAAAATAAAGGTGTGTATCTCTAGTCCATCAACATCCCTGTAAGTTACCCCGGAAAATATGTCGTGATGAAAATCACACAATTGCCACTTGTGCACATGTGAAGGGTAACATGGTGTTCACATTGAACACATTACATTACTCGACACTAATGGACATCAATTACCAACTGAGGGGTGTTAACACCCAACACTGTCGAAGATTTGCAACAACCATTTGAAATAGAGACATTATTCTCAGTATGCTGTTGGTGCCATTCTTATGTAGAGAGGACATCCAATTTCCTACCATTCAAAGACCTTGTCCTAGGTGAAGCTTAACTACACCAATGATTACAAAGAATTCTATGCATTGTTCCAACTTCTAAGCACTCAAGCAATGATGGCACTACAACCTTGGTAAGGAGACTATTCTCTATACAGATCATCAACCCCTTCAATTCCTAAATTATAAGTAAAAAATTGACGAACATCATTTAAAATGGGCTTCCTAGAAACAACAACTCCATGTAATGTCCCATTTCCCCTAGGCAGTCAGAATACCGTTGTGGTTTACACAATTTCCCGTAAACGATTAGATGGATGAGTTAAGGAAATGATATTGGTAAAGTCACTTTCGAATTATAAAGTGAAACTTAGGAAAAGTGAGTTTATTAATATTAAACCCCTCTTTGAGGGTATTTCTCTCCAATTATTAATTAAATGAATATTTTAATGGAGAAAAAGAAAAGTGA
>SNQJ01S0040021.1:83576-94162 GCA_010110895.2 Picea sitchensis
AAGTGAGTTTATTAATATTAAACCCCTCTTTGAGGGTATTTCTCTCCAATTATTAATTAAATGAATATTTTAATGGAGAAAAAGAAAAGTGAAAGAGAAAAAGGACGGTGGAGGGTTGGAAAGGCATTATTGACTATTCATTTAAAAATTGAGATTTTGGAGAGCTCTTGAGAAAAGAGTCTAGGGTTTTTGGAAACCCTTGTTCATCTATTGGTTTCGGTGTTGCAACGATACACCCTAGCTGGTTTGGGGAAGATATCACTTCAGATTTCTTCGTTGAGCTTAATAGTGATTGAGTTTTCCATATTTTGGCAGAGGGTATGGTGTGAATAGGTTATCTCTTGATTGTAGAAGCTAAGCTCATGGTTGGAGGGAGAAATCCCTTGTTGGCCGAGTTCATCCATCAAGCTGGGCAAGTTTCCCTTTGAAGCTGGACCATATTTCCTGTTGGGAGTCGACCTTTAGTTGGTGGGCTCTTTAATCTGATACAAAGGCTGAGACAAGCAATTCCTGGGCGCATTTCACCCATTGTGGGACAGGTTATCAATTTCTGGACGTATATCTTCTATTGGGGGCCGAGACATCACTTGTGGGGCGTATTTCTTCCATTGTTGGACGAGCTATCAGTTGTTGGGCGCATTTCTTCTCTTGTTGGAACAAACATCTTCCTTGGCTGGGCGCAATTCTTCTCTGTTATTCGACTCACCTTATATTTGATTGAGTTATTACCTTGTGGGGGCACATCTCTCACTCGTTGGGTACATTTCTTATTACAAAAGCTGGAACTTGTGTATATGGGTCATGTATCATCCTGGGCACGTTTTGTAGAGGCTGGGCGCAGACAAGAAGTGTTGGGTGCATATTTATTACATAAATTATAACTCCTGCTCAAGAGGGCATACCTGGCACAACAGAAGGCATAATTATATCAGCTGGGGGTGCAAGATACCCACAGGACCGTCTCCTTTCTCTCAACACTCGTGGTCAGTTCTGGCACTTCTCATTGCTGTGTGTAATCAGAGGTTTCAGGTACTACATAGCAGTCATTGTCTTCAATTTTGAGAAGTAATTTACTCTATTCTGATTGTAATAAACTCAGCTACCGCTGTTAATAAAATCAGCCTGAATTTGATTAGTGTTGCTCATTAAAATGTGACTGTCTTCATCATTATTTTATGGGTTTTATTTAATGTCAAAACAACATATTATGTACTTCATTGGGGAGGTATAAGGAGTTAAAACCCATCAACATCAGCCAGAAAACGAAGAAATATACCGCTGTCCATTTAAAATTTCATCTTCAGCAGTCCAACACATGATCATGCCAAGTGTTTGACGAAAGTCCAACTCCAAAATTAAGGAGTTTTCCCCACTTTTACAACATAGAATATTTCACTCCATTTGGTTATTCAATATAAAAGGGGCAGCTCCACTGAGGAGGCTGATTTACTCAGCAGAGCCCATGCCAAGGTCCTTCCCATCTTGGATGTGATATGAGCAGTATATGAAGAATGGAAAGACATGTATTCCACTAACCCATATTTTGCTTCCATCATGGAATTCATCCAGAAGCTCACAGTGGTTAACCAGACCCCCTTCCTAGATTATACACTTTGGGATGGCTTGATGTACAAACTGAATCAGCTTTGCATTGCAATGCGGTCAACATGCCTTCTTTTGGAGGAGGACCACTCTTCATCATATGGAGGGCACTTTGGTGTGCAGAAAATCTTGCTGCATCTACAATGGTACTTCATTGGGCCTTCCATCAGGAAACACATGAAAGATTATATAACGAGATGCTCTCATTGCAGCCATGCCAAGTGAAGATTATATCAGCATTTCATGGTCACTACAAATTGAATCATTAAAACATTAACAAAGTTCATCTTGTTCATATGATGTCATGCAACTACTTAAAACATGTTTTAAGGATGAAAGTTATGCACTTGATTAGTAATAAATAATATCAGTTAATGGAACAACAACAATAATAATGATAGATAGATAGATATAAGAAAGGATATAAGTTATAACCTTTTGTGAAAATGTATGAAGGATGACATGTAATCCTTGACTAAACATTGTAACAGTCAGGTCATTATGGAACAAAATATAGTTTTAGTTTAGTCTGTCACATCCTTGTTTCCAAAAATGTGTTTCTTGTTATTTTCAGTTTCACATTTCCTCTGCTAATCACAACATAGAAGAATACTTATGAATGCTTTTTGGTAGGCTTCTCAGTTTGACCCTCCTTTTTCCACCTGCTGCACTACAACTCCTTTTCTGATTCTCATTTTGAAATTTGGTTGGAACTTGGAAGCCTTACTTTTGAGCCCGGGCTTTGGTTCCATGAAATGACTTAATGCATTTTAACTATGTTTGAATACCCAATGTGCACTTGAAGATTCTCATACGAAAGGATCTCTATGAGTTCTTTTGTTTTGCTCATGGACACAAAAGGTAATAAAGGAAACAAATCTGTGTATCTAATATTGCTAGCCTTTACATTTGAATAGATGATTTTAGATGCCAATCCAATCATTATGCAATCTCCATGGACATGGATGTGTATGCTCCTATAATTTTCTAATTTTCTCAATGAGTAAGCTGAATAGTAAGTCCCTTGTTGTCTTGTTGTTATAAATGCACTTTGTTCTAGCAGCAGTTTAAGTTTACTGTTGCAAAAAGAACAAAGAGAATGTATTGCATTGTTTGCTATAAACTTGAACAGCAGCAAGACACAGAGCAAGAGAAAATTTAAATTTATACTCAAAAGGATGATATGCAGTATTGATCCACTGATACCCTATTCCCATTCAGGGCATTTTCTTTGATGTTGTTTCTTTAATATGGTAGCCTGATGTTTTAAAATGTGTTTGTTTGCGCAGGTTGAGATAGGATCAATTAGCTCAGAGATCAAGACACTTCAGGAGAAATCTATGGGCATGGGCTTGAAGCTGAAAAATCGGAGGGTATGCTATTTATATTTGAGAAATTAATACACCTTGATCTTCATAACTAATTATTCAATCGTCGTGCATTCTTATAATAATATAATCTTGATCTTGTAATCTTGTTATGGTTACAGTTACACTGAATAGTAGTGTGGAATGATGTAAACCCTGCTTCTGTTTTGGGGTTGGCCTTTATTTAGCTAACCGAATGGTGTTGAAGGGGTTTTGGGAAAACCCTGATGGAAGAAAATTTCACAGAGAACACACTGAGAGGCTTGAGAAAGGGAGAATGTTACACAACAAGTGGTGATTCTTCATGAATCTACTTTGAATGTTTTCTTTTGATTTGGATGAACATACACATAGAAATGTAACTAATCTACAACCTTCAATAACCACCTTGCCAACAGCTCTCCAATGGTATTATAATTAAACTAACATTTCATCCTACATGTGAACTCCTTCCCATGGAGGTGTACATCAATGACTAAGTTGCACGAAATGTGGAAACATGTAGAAGTTTCTGAAATGGGAATGCCTGGAAACTTGACCCCCCAAAATGGGTATGTGGGGGAAGCATGGTATATAAAAAATACAAAAAATATAGATATATAGTTTTTTCTTTAAATAATACATTATCTTGCAAGAAAATAAGAATGGTTCACATAAATGACGTTTTAGAAGGAAACCCATTTCCATATTAACTCTTATAGATGATTACATGATGCAAAATTCTATATCTTGGTGGTCTTGACCAATGCCAATTCCATGCCCTCATCCATGATAAGATCCAGTGGAAATGCTACAATCTTGCCAACTCTAAAATTCTGAAAACTGTTAAGTGTGCTGAAATATATGAATGGGATATGAAAATTTACTTTCTCCATATGAAGTCCGATGAGGTTGGAACCACTCTCAAACATCTTGAAACAATTAATGATAATGTTAAAGGAGAATGTCAGAATAAGCTAAGATAAAGGAGAATGTCAACTTTTACTTTAAGAATTTAATATTACCAGTAATTACCAAGGTGACAAACTCCTCAAAGTTCAATCCCCTATTTCTGTTTTGTCTTAAAGGATCATTGGCGCAGACAGGGTGCTCCTTTTCTATGGGTCCGACGCCTCTCATGGGCACTTGGGTGGGACTGGAAACTTCCAAGAACGCACTCGAAACATCATTTGAAATTGTCGAAACACCTTGGAATTGCCAACTGTTGTATTGTATGACATTTCTAGATATGGAAACTCTGTATGGTACGATTGACGATATTTCAAACCCGTTTCAATGTTTCTAGGCATTTCAGGTACTGAGACCTGGCCAAAATAAGCTTTTCCTGCAACTTAGATCAATGACCATATTAAATACCATCCGGGGACGGTAAATAAATAATGTTTTGGGTCCAATAACCCTGATATAGGTAGGAAGTAATTTCTCATCATCATGACATAATCAACATTCTAAATTAGAACCAGATGATAAACTTCATGTATCTGCTCCTAATTAAGGACTTTTATTCATAAAAAGCCAACCTAATTTGATTTTTCTTTATTTTCTGTTAAATTTATAGCAGCTGCAGAAAAAACTATTCAAAGGATCGAAATAATCACAAAAAACAGTTCAGAAAATGACAAATCAGATCACAAGTTTACCATAGTACCGCCAAGAAAAGAGGTTTGAAGACAAACACACACTTTTTTATTGATCAAGCTTACAAGAGAGTTGATTGCGCCACACTTGGCAAGCCTACAACCGGTACAATGACTACTTTTCTCAGAGAAGAGCCACTAGACTGGAGAAGAAGAGAGAGGAGAATGAGAGAGACACTATATTGCTGCTGCAATGAACCCACCAAGAACCAATGGCAACCATCCAATATATAGCTCTAGACGTGTATCTCTCCAACCAATAATAATCATGTGCATGACGTAAGCCAAATCAAGCAATCGCACGAGATGAGTTAAATGAGAGTGAGTCGACTTGTGTAATATGGTGAACTTGTGTAATATGGAGAAGCCTTAGCGCATGGGAGTAAAGATGAAGGGAGATTGCGCATGGGAGAGTGCATGCACTAGGATCCGAGCAAACAAGCTAAAGTGGATTGGCAAGTGGGTCATGCGCATGCATGGGTTGTAGACGCGAGGGAGGAGGTGTAGGTTTTGGTGAGTGGGAGTGGAGGATAGAGTAGCATACATATGTGATAGTAGATGCGTAAGGTAAGATAGGCATGCATGGAATATGGTTGCATGAGTTAAGGGAGATAGGCGAGTGGAGATAGCTTAGATGAGTGACATATGTGAGCGAATGAGGTGGAGGATAGGATGGTGAGTAGGTGTGAGGGTAGTGGCTTATGTGGAGTGAGGAGGTGAGATGACGTACTTGAAAAGGTAAGTTGAGTGGTGTATTAAGTGTTGTAAGTGTTTCATGGAAACCTGCACAGGAGACCTAGCTAAAGCATACACAAACAAAGCTTATCAAGAAAAGGAAGAGAGATACACAATGAAGAATGAGAATCAATGTATATTATGATCTTATCAATGAGTGAGTGATCTTCACTCATATAGGCAATGACATCTTATAATTAGGAATGCATGCATAATAGTGATGGTCCAAGATTAGAAAGTCTAAAATAGAACTAGTCAGTTAACTCCCACTGAACTAGTGTTACTCCCACTGAACTAGTGTGCCGAAAATAGAAATTTTTCCAACACCCCCCGTGAACATCACTATGGAGTAAAAAATGAGTCCCGACTACTAGGCCATATTTGATACTCATGTACAATGCAGCTAATGAACACTGAATAAAAGTGAGGAAAGAGGGAAAACCACGTGGGGACAAAACCCCCCCTCAAAAGACAATGTATCAAAAGAAGAAAGGGTAGTTGCTAGGCAACTGTGTTCTTCACTACAAGACGATCCCACAAAGTCTAAAACTTCTACTCAATGAATGCCTTGGTGAATATGTCAGTAGTCTGTTCAGAGAAAGGACAGAACTGCAAATCAATGATTCTGTCATGTACTAAATCTCTAATGAAATGCATGTGGACCTCAATGTGTTTGGTTCATTGTCGCTGTAGTGGATCTCGGCAAAATCTCAGTGTACTTTGATTGTCACACCATATGATAGTCGGACAGTGAAATTGGATACCAAGCTTGCTAAAGAAGTGCTGAAGCCAAAGTGTTTGAATGACACAATTAACTACTCCTTTGTACTCGACCTCTGCGGAAGATAAAGCAATGGCTGATTGCTTCTTACTTGACCAACAAATTGGGCTTGACCCCATACTGAGAGTGTACCCGGACGTGGACTTGCGATCTGTGCTATCACCAGCCCAATCTAAATCTGTGAAGGCTATGAGATCTAATGCACAACCAACTGCATAGTGAATCCCATAACTCATGGTGCCTTGAACATATCTGAGGATGCGTTTGGCAGCCTTCTAGTGCAGATCATGGGGTTCCTGCATGTATCTGGAAACTGCTCCTACCACATATGAGATATCTGGACGGGTGTGGGTGAGATACAAAAGACTCCCCACCAACTATCGATACAAAGTGCTGTACACTAATGGTGTATCCCCTCCATCCTCAAGTCTGATCCCAGATAAGAAGGGTGTAGGTGCAGACTTACAGTCTGTCATGTGGAATCTATCAAGAAGATCCCTGACATACTTAGTCTGTGAAAGTTTGATGACGGAAGCATCCTGACTGATCTCAAGACCAAGAAAAAAGTGTAGTGGACCCATGTTCGTCATAGAGAACTTGTCATGCAAAATATCTTTGACCAAGGCAATGGTTGAAGCAGAGCTACCTGTGATCAAAAGATCATCAACATAGAGTACTAAAATCATCACAGAGTCGGTAGTCCTCAGCATGTAAACATTGGAATCATATTTGCATCTAACAAAATCATGTGAAAGCAAGTAAGAATCCATCTTTGCATACCATGCTCTAGGTGCTTGCTTGAGGCCATAGAGAGACTTCTTCAGTCTGCATATTAAAGATGAGTTCTGAATGAATCCTTGCGGCTGCTCCATGTAGATCTCCTCTAAAAGGTCACCATGAAGAAAATCATTCTTCACATCCATCTGGTGAACTTCCCATCCTTTGGTTGCTGCAATATCTAGAGCCAAGCGAATGGAGTCCATCTTTGCTACATGAGCAAAGGTCTCATCATAATCTATCCCATGAATCTGCTAAAATCCTTTTGCAAGTAATCTGGCCTTGTACCTGCTCACCTGACCATCTGCTGCTCTCTTGGTCCTATAGATCCATTTGCATCTGACAAGTTTCCTCCCTGGTGGAAGTGGAACCAGATCCCAAGTCTGATTCTCTAAGAGAGAGTCATGCTCCTCCTGCATGGCTGCTACCCATAGTGGATTGCCAACAACCTCATTGTAGGTATGTGGATCAGAAGATTGAACCATATAGCAATGTAAGGGCATCATTGGTTCAGAAGCTGAAAGTACATGAGAAGTTTCCACATGCTGAGATCGAGTCCTCCTCGAATCCAATGGATCCCTTGCAAGGTTGCCTGCTGCATGAATTGTGGACTATGCCCACTTGGGAATTTGTTGAAGCTCCGACGCTGGCTCCTCTTTTGGTTCTACTACCTGCTCAACTGCATGTACAAAATCCTCTGAATCCGTTAGCATCTGAGTGTGTGGAATCATCATCTTTGATGTCTAGAACTGATGGAAGCACAAGAGTCTCTGCATGTTGCACTGGAGGTGCATGCAAAGGACTCTCCTGAAACTGAACACTGCGCTCAATGATGAGTCGGTCTGTAGAGAGATCAATCAATCTGTATCCCTTCACATCATCTGGATATCCCACAAAGATGCAAGGTGTGCTCTGTGGATCTAAGGCTTTCCTCTTTTCAGAAGGAATATGGTCCCATGCTCTAGATCCAAAGATGCGGAAGTGTGTGACATCTGGTTTGTCATCTGTCCAAGCCTCAAAAGGTGTCTTATCCTCAACAGATCTGTGAGGTGATCTGTTTTGTATGTAAGTAGCACAGTTAAGTGCCTCAGCCCAAAGCTTGGAAGGAAGTGATCTTGCATGCAACATGCAACTGGTCATCTTCTTGAGAGACCTGTTCTTCCTTTTGGCAACTCCATTTTGTTGTGGAGTGTATGGAACTGTGTGCTGCAACTGGATACCAACTTCACGACAAAGATTCTGAACATCTTTGTTGATATACTCCCCCCCATTGTCTATACAGAGGATCTTGATTTTCTTCCCAGTTTGTGTCTCTACTAGAGCTTTGAAGTCTTTGAGATGCTCAAAAACTTCAGACTTTTGTCTGAGAAAATAAACCCAAGTATAGCGTGAGTAATCATCAATAAATGTAAGAACATACCTTGCTTTGCTGATGGACGGATGTGGAAATGGACCCATGAGATCACTGTGAACAAGCTCCAAGGAAGAGAAGGCTCTCCTTGCCTTCCCCCTTTCAAATTTCTCTTCAGGATGCTTGCCAAGAATGCATCCTTCACAAACCCCTTCAGAAAATTGAATTTCTGGCAAGCCTTTGACCATTCCTTGCTTGGAATCTCGCTACATGTACCTAAAGTTTAAATGACCAAATCTCTCATGCCATACTCTACTACTATCATTAGCATGTGTAAGTAGCAAAGAGGAGTCATAGTCAATAAACTTAGTGAATTTATACAACCGTGATTTGTGATCTACCTCACCCACTGCAATAATGGAACTGTCATGCATGTCAAGTACAATAACTAAATCTGATGTAAATTCAACCCTTTTACATGTTTGAGTGATCTAATAAACTGGGAGCAGATTTATAGAAAGCTTTGGAACATGTAAGACATTCTCAAAACTTCCATTAGGGAGTTCCACTCTTCCTTCTCATGCAACTGCTATTGGAGTATCATCTCCCATGAGAATAGGAGGTCCAGAGCATGAACTCAAAGAAGTAAAAACTTCCTCTTTAGTTGCCATATGATTTGATGCACCAGAATCTATAATCCATGAATCAGATGAGGAATTAATTGCAACCAGAGCATGATGATTACCTTTTTTAGGCGCATGGTCTTCTTCCTTCTTCTTCTTGTTTCCTTCAGGAATGAAGTCTCCAAGGTTATTCTTCTGAAGTACCTATGTCATCAGATCGATCTGCTTCTTTATGCATGTGGATTCTTCATGATTCGGTTCATTGCAATATGTGCATTGCTTTCCCTTCTTCTTCTTCCCTTTGGAATTTGAAGAATCTTTGGAACCTGAAGAATCCTTGAAGGGTTTGGAATATCCCTCCTTCTTTGACTCCGGATGTAATAGCTCCTTTCGTTTCTGCTTCGATTTCTGATTGGATGATCCTTTTCCATCATGCATGGTGAGTGCATGTGCTTTGGGATTGTTGACCGCCTATTCAACTAGGGGGTCAACTCCATGTGCCATGAAGATATGCATCATCAGATGCAAGTATGTTGAAGACATATTGGTTCTACTTGGGCATTTTATGCTTCAGCACAAAATTTTTGTAAACGAAATTTCCGCACCCCTGCGTGGGTTAATAATGTAATAAGTCTGCATGGATCATAGTTAGGTCAGGTACCTTGGGATGTTTTCATTGGGAGAGTTCTTTTCACTGAGGGTTTTTTTATCCTCAGGTTGTCAACTGGGTTTTTCAGCCTGGTTGATTTCCCATGAGTTTTTCCCTCACACATGCAATAATTCCTCCAAAGTGGTGAATGACGTTCTAATGGTCTCATCCTTTGGTAGCTATTGTTTAGGAATGATGTAAATGACTATGTTAGAGTCTAGACATTGTAGAATGTTTCGCAGAATTTCGTTGAGTCTAGACAGGTTTTTTTTAATTAATTAAATTTAATTAATTTTCCTAAGGTTGGAATTTTAATTATTTAATTAATTAAATGTTTTTGAGCAAATATTGAAAAAACTGGGTCTTTGGGTTTTTGATAGGGGTATTTGTGCTCAAAAGAAATGGAATGGCACCCCCTACACCCATAGACCAAGTTTCAACTCAGTCGGACAAAGTTTGCTATGCATTTGTCCACCCGGAGTCAAAGTAAGTCAAAATAACAATTTTAATTACCAAGTCATTTTTGTAATTTTTGTAAGAAAGAGTTAATGGGTTAGTTTGAAGGTGGAAAAGAGCAAAATTAGACTTTCCTAAGCATAACCTAACCCTCCCAACCTTTTCCAACCTATTCTAACCCCTTACCCACCTTCTACACTCAAAAATCATGCCCCCCTAGGGGGATTGACGTTTTTCCTTGGTGGAGGTTGTTGTGACTTATTTGGGGCCCCCTCTCATAAGTTATGACTTCCTTTAACCCCCACATCATCTCCTAGGGTGATCCCACTCCTTTTTTCTCATTAATCCCCCTCCATTCCTTCATTTTCACCTTTTTTTTTCCCCCTACAAGAGGAGTTATGCCCCCCTCTTCTAGAAACTCCACAAATGATTTTTTAAAAATTATTTGAGACTTCTCACCTTCCCTGGCATCAATCCCAAGGCCTCCCACACCTCTTTGCTTGATCCCAACACCTCCTACATTTTTCTACACCCTAGATCTAGCTTTCAAACCCTAGATGGTGTGCCCTAGCCTTGAGATCTACTCTTATGCTTGGTGGTGGACACTT
>SNQJ01S0040022.1:38111-52685 GCA_010110895.2 Picea sitchensis
CACTTAGACTTAAATTTTATTTTCCTAGGTTGGGTGACATTTTATTAGGGAAATTATATTAAATCTTTCTTATCAAATTATTCATTTTAAGGCCATCTAGGTTTATTCACTTATTAGTCAACAACGCGGCGTTCCCTTCAGGACGCACTAGGTTCTCCAAGGGTGCCACTCACCTCACTATGTTTCCCTTGCACAACGTGCCCTTCAGGACACACTACGTGCTCCAAGGGTGCCACTCACCTCTTCTCATTTTTCTTGCGCAACGTGTCCTTCAGGACTCACTACATGCTCCATGGGTGCCACTCACCTCTTGAATGACTTGGTAGACATAAAAAAACCCTCGAGTCAATACTCCTCTAGGTGATATTGTGGGAGACTAAGGGCCTCTAAGGAATAAGGCCCTTCCCTTATTGCGCAGTCCTTAGAATCATCGTGAGCGACTGTCGCAGCTTGCCCTCACGGCATCGTGTGTCTTCTCCAACTAGGTAATAGTTAACCTATATTTTGAGCCACGGTGGGAGTGATAGTAGGCTATGGCAGGGCTGCTATCCACACCTCTCCCTCAATGTCTCTGGTAGTCATGCATGACCCCTCTACTACACATGTCAGTCCGGTCGGTAAGCTATCATCAACCTACATCATCAATGAATCATGTCAGAAATACAATCAATCATTATAACATCTAATCAGATGTGCATATGTCATATCAAAAATAATAAACCCAATAGTCCACTCCCTGACTCGATCCAGAGTCCAAGGGGTTTCATCGATGCCTCTGCATCCTCGAGGTCAAAAATCGTGCACACTCAGGAAAATCGAGTCAATAGCACCTGTCTATGTCAATACAGAAACATAACATGTCATCAATCCATAGCACCTCATAATCATAATCAATGCCCAATAGTATAAAAATCTGGATCACTTGCAAGCAATGGTCCTCAAAGAATAAGTTCGCTCAGTGCACGCAAGAGCAGGATGTTACATACACCCCCTCTTGGTCTAAACTTCATCCCAAAGTTTCACAGTATATAAGTGATGAAATAATGTGTATCATGGTATCATACGTTTATCTATCAAATTAAAATAGAAACTATTGGTGCATATCATATGCATCCTCCCAGGTTGTTGAGTGTGGACTATAGTCGTCCCACTGGACCTTGACCTGATCTACTGTTCTATGTCATAGCTATTGAATGTGATGATCCAGGATGCATATCGGTTCAGCCGTGAGAACCCCCTCATCTGATACCTGTAAGGAACTCATGTCAATAACACGTAGGATCACTAATATAATTCCTCAAAACAGATACATGAAAAAAAATGTTCATACACCTCAAAGAATCAGGGAAGGCTAGTCGATAGGCCATGGGCCCCTTCCTCCCAAAAATATCGAAAGGTCCCATGAACCTAGGAGAGAGTTTATCTCCCTTTCCAGACTTAATCGAACTCTTATGCAGTTTTAACTGCAAGAAGATTCGATTTCCAACTTCGTAACTACGGTCGACACAGTGTGCATAGACATAAATCTTCTATCGACCTTGCACTTCTTTGATCCTTTTTCTTATTGTTTGCATTTTCTCTTCCATTTCTTGGATCGCTTCTAGTCCCACCAGGACCCTATCCTCAAGCCGATCCCAAATCAAAGGCGTCTGACATGGTTTCCCATAAAGAAACTCAAAGGGTGCCATCTTAATGGTGTTTTGGTAACTGTTGTTATAAGCGAATTCTACCAGTGGCAAGAATTCTTCCCAACGCTTTTTTTGGTCAATCACGTACATGCGCAACATGTCCTATAAGGTATGGTTCATTTTTTAGGTCTTCTTGTCAGTCTCTGGGTGATACGTAGTACTAAAGTTAAGTTGGGTTCCCAAGGCCTCTTGGAAACTAGTCCAAAATCGTCTAGTAAACACCGATCCTCGATCAAATATAATCCTCTTAGGAACGCCATGCAACCTCACAATATCACTGATGAAAAATCTAGCTATGTCAGGTGCTTGATATGTTGTATGCACAGGAATAAAATGAGCACTCTTTGTCAGAGTGTCGACTACTACAAAAACGGAGTCATGTCTCCTTTCCATCAGTGGAAATCCAACAATAAAATCCATCAAAATAACTTCCCATTTCAATTCTGGAATAGCGTGTGGTTGTAGTAATCCTATTGGATGTCTATGTTTAGCCTTTACCTGCTCACATTCTAGACATCTAGCCACATAGTTGACTATGTTTGTCTTCATTCCTTTCCATAAGAATAAGGGTTTAAGGTTCTCCCTCAACTTAGTGACTCTCGGGTCAGCCATGTATACTGCTCTATGAGCCTTGTTTAGGATTAAGCTCCTCAACTCGTCATTCAGTGTTACGTAAATATGATTTTTAAACCTCAACAATCCATCATCGTCAAATGTAAATCCTTAAAATATTGGTACCATCATTGTGTTTTGTCCAATAAAATGCTCGACCTCTTTGTATGAGTCATCATTGCACTATAAAGTTAGAATCTTTTCACGTAGATTTTTCTGAAGAGGCAACACCAAAAAAATGCATGGTATCTGACTCAATTCATATGCCACTCGGTTCACTATTCATTTTATGTAAGAAATATCGAAATTGTACTCACTAAGCAGTTCCGATCAACGTCGTTGTCATGCATTCAGGTCTCTTTGTGTAAAGATGTGTTGTAGTCCACAGTGGCTCGTCTTTAGTTCAAATTTTCATCCAAAAAGGTTGTGTCTCCAAAACTTCAAGGCATAAACAATTGATAACAACTCCAAATCATGTGTTGCATAGTTCTCCTCATGCCTTCTCAATTCCTCAAGATGTAATTGATCACTCGACCGTCTTGCATCAAGACTCCACCTAAGCCTTCCTTGGATGTGTCAGTGCATACCAATAACTCTGTGTCCATGTCAGATACCTTTAGTATTGGTTTTTTTGTCAATATCTCTTTGAGCCTCTGAAATGCTTCCCCACATTTCTCACTCCAAACAAAATTCTTATTCTTCTTCTACAATTCCGTGATCGGATTTTCTATCTTTGAAAATCCCTCAATGAACCATCGATAGTATCCTACTAAACCCATGAAGTTGCGCACTTCTGGGACATTTGTCAGTGCAGGCAATTCCATAATGGCCTCGAGCTTTGCTATATCCACCGTGATACCTTCATCGGAGATGACATGCCCTAAGTAGTGAATCCTTGATTGATAAAACAAGCATTTGGACAACTTCCCATATAATTTGTGCTCTCGCAGACACTGTAGTACCAATCACAAGTGCTCATAATGCTCCTCCATCGTCTAAGAGTAAATCAAAATATTATCAATGAATACTTGGACAAACTTGTCCAAGTACTTGCGAAACACCCCATTCATCAAACTCATAAATACCCTTGGGGCGTTTGTCATCCCAAACTGTAAAACAGTAAACTCGTAATGTCCAAACCTCATATTAAAGGAAGTCTCAGGGATGTCATCCTCCTTGATCCGTAACTGGTGATACACTGATTGCAAATTGATCTTTGAAAACACCATCGCACCCTTCATCTAATCGAATAGATCATCAATCCTCGGAAACAGATATTGATTCTTGATCATTTCCTTGTTCAATTACCAATAGTCAATGCAGATTCTCCACCACCTATCCTTATTTCTTAAGAAAATAACAGGTGCACCCCGCAGTGACACACTTGGATGTATTAGTCCTAGTTCCAACAACTCCTTTAGTTGCATTCTCAACTCTTGTAACTGTGGGGTTGACATACGATAAGGTGTTCTCACTATTGGTTCAGTCCCTAGTTTTAGGTCTATGGTAAATTCCAATTCCCTCTCCGACGACATCCCAGGTAACTCCTCCGAAAAGACATCCGAAAACTCTCTCACCATAGGAAGGTGTTCTAGACCTTCCGCTACTCCCTTCTCATTTAACGCAAGGATCACATAAATCTTACATCCCTTGCGCATGCTCTTCTGTAACTGCAAGGAAGAGATGAACCTCAAGGAAACTCCCTAGTTTCATCCTACAATCACGCATCTTTGTCCCTCATCATCAACCAAGCTTAACCATTTCATTTTACAGTTGAGTATCGCCTCATGCGATTCCAACCAGTCCATACAAATCACGACATCATAAGATCCTAAGATCATGATGTACAAGTTGGCCCTAGTGACAAACTCTCCCAGGTTAAGGGTAAATCTTGTAACCCTTCCTCCAATCCTTTGTTTGGCTCTCGAAGCCATCTCTACAAATATAAACTCATCATGTTCAACTTCCTTTACCTTAATCCTTTTTAGCACTGCACCATAAATGAAACTCTCGGTAGCACCAAGATCTATCAAAATACTAAGGGACTGGTCAGCGACGGTACCTGACGTCTCAAGCATAATCGACTGGTGCTTTGCCTAGTGGTTATTCACCACTACATGAATTTGATGGGCCTTGCCCAAATCTCCCACGGTAGTGGGTCCGGGTGATCCAGATGCTCTAATCCTCTCCACTGGGTAGTCGCGCTCATGGTGTGGCTCCCCACAAGTCCAACACCCCCTTTTCAGTCCAGTACTCCTGGTACCCAAAGTAGAAGTTTACGACCCAATGACCGGGAATCCTGGTCTGTTCTGCTGAACAGTCCTGAACTGTTGTTTCTACGGTTGACATTGTTGCTGATGTTGTGGTCCCTGATAAGGTGTCCACTACTGAGACATTGGTCACCGAGGTGTAGTGAAAGTGGATCCCCTCTGGAAGCCACGATATCTAGGAGTATGCCTGGCTGGTGTCTGATGTTGTTGCGCACTGGATGACACTTGCCCTGCCGGTCTTGTTGGAGTCCTGCTCTGATCCCTGCTAACAACCTCCTCCTCTGCTATGAGGGCCTTCTGGATGACATCATGCAAGGTTTGAGGCATTAGAATCCTAACCTTTTCACATATGCTTCCATAAAGGCCTAACACAAACCTATTTACCTTAAGTTTCTCAGTATTAAGATGTGGAGCATACCAAAGGAACTCCATAAGATTTCCCTCATACTCGGGCACTGTACGACCACCCTGTCGTAAGGTGTTGAACTCGTTGAGTTGATGCTCAATGAATTCCTCTGAAAGTTACCTCTCTCGAAATCGTTCCTCGAATAGTTCCCATGACACATCTTCGACGACCATGTTCAACTGTGGCAGGAGTGTCTTCCACCATAGAAGAGTGCTCCCCTTCAATTGAAAGACCTCCATGCGGACCTTCATATTGGAGGTATAGTCGCGAAGTGAAAAACACATTGCCATATTCTCAAACCATGCCTCGACAACGGCGTCATCCAAGGAACCAAAGAAATCAAGAAATTTTACCTTCTTGAGTTCACAGTGAATGCTACCAGTACCAACCAGAGCGCACAGTGGACCCTCAGGGGGTGTTGGTGCCCTGGCCTCATTTTTTTCCAAATGAATGATCAGTGCCTTAGACATCTGTTGAAAGGACCTCATCAGTCCAACCACATGACCCACCACTATCTGCTTTTGTCTGAAAACCTATTCATCTCCCTGGGAGTTAGACCCCTTAAGCATGGATGCTACTGGAGGCATCGTGACTCCACCCGTAGCACCCTGTCATCTGCCTCCGTAACATCCTCTAACCATGATTACCTGCACGAATACAAGTCAACTTAATTAGAAACATTATAATCAAATATAATATCAACAGAAGCCGTAGTGATCCCAAGTCATGGGTTGAACCCTGCTCTAATACCATGTGTAACGACCCCTTCGTTACACTACAAGCGAAGATTTTTTTTTTTTTTACAGTACGACACAATGATTACAGCTAAACAATGCATCTGACGATGAGCACCACGTCCGTAGAACAAGAAACAGACAACTATGACTCCATGCATTGGCACAAGAGAAACTGGGCCAAACATGCATAAAACAACAAGGAGAAACGACTACCCACCCGACACAAACCTGACCTACATCTACAAGCTAAAGGACAACATCCACAATCCCGACTCCACGGCCTTGGAAACCAGTAACTAGGACCTCTATGGCACGCAAAACCAAATGCATGAAGGCATTCAACCCATGCACCAAAAACAAACTTACAACGATTAACAACACTCACACGGAAGTCATGGACTCCGTCCTAGTTATCATTTGCCTCCTCCCCTTAGGGCGTGTAATGATTCCCTCATCAGGAATCATGACATCCCCATGTGATAGGCACGACTATAACCCTAGAATCTAAATGAATCCAACTCACTAGGAGCCGAGCTACTAACAAGAGGACTACTAGCACACCGCAAGAAACCTATTGACTAGATGCAAGATGACATCGTTCGAAGGAAGCACAAGCTAAAACATGAATTCGCCAACAACCTGACCATTCATCAAGTCTAAACTAGTCAATAACTACAATCTATTTTAACATTGATTACCAATCTAAATTAGCAAGTCTAAATTACAAATTAGTCATTAATGTACAATCTAATTTAACATTAAACACAATCAAATTTATCAAGTCTAAATTACAAATTAGTCATTAATGCACCATCTAATTTAACATTAAATGCAAATCAATTTAGGAAGTCTAATTAAATCAATACTAAAACTATGAACAATAATTACAATCTAATTTGACAAGTCTGGTTTAATTAATACAAAAACTAAATTGACAAGTCTAGTCTAAGTTAATCTAAAGGTTGTGTATTCAAATTAAAGGTTATCTAATCATATTAAAGGTTGTTCTATTCAAATTAAAGGTTTTTAAAAAAAGAGGCTATCTAATATAAATGCTAAATCGCTACTGTAAAAAGCTAGTTCAAATCCTCAAAAATATCGGTCTATAAACCACAACATTTATATCACCATATTTAAAGGAGGTTCGCAGAGTGGAATAAGATGATAGCCGATCAGGTTAATAGAAGGGAAACCCTGAGTTTAAAAAATGTGAATTTGTCATTAATGGTATTACTCAGGCAATCAAATATTACAAAATAAAATAATCTGAGCCAATAACAATCGTTGAAGAGGATATTGGTAAAGATTTGTTGTAGCTAAACATTGGTGGTATGAAATCTTGATGGATATTCCCTGTACAGTCTATTAATTTAAATTAAATATACAATGAGAACGTTGACACTACACACAAATCACCGTCTAACTTATTTATTACCTAATTATTGCTATTAACTTCACAAGAATCACTGTCATTGCAAAATGCTTATTTAACCCCAACCCCAATGCTATTTAACACACCAAGGGAGTAAATCTTGCATTCAATACATAATACATGCAGTCAGAATCATTGGGCGAAATGTTGGCAATCAAAAAGTAAATAAAAACGTAGATTTACATTCACCCTCAAGGTAGTATATTACCGAGGAAATTTTGCAGACCAAGGCACAAAAACATAGACATAATTGTTCTACTTTCAATCATGGACTTTCCAGTGCTCGAGGGTAACAATCTAATAAGTGTAAATAACGTTTCGGGAATTATTCCTGCCACTTGGGTTTTTGTTGATCTTGAATCTCTCTTTTTTATAAAACTTATTCTAATCATTGCGAGTTTACTAGACATAATACCATTTACTAATAAATACCATTGGTCCATGCATAATCAATATACTAGACAAGCATTCTGATAAAATAATAAATAACTAGAAAAATTAAGTACTGTAGCCAGAAGAATAATGAAATATGAGAAGTGCAGGGAAAATTCGCCTTCAAATAATTAAAATGCATAAGGAAAAAAAATCGCAGTCCAAACAAATATAAGGGTTGTCAACAAAAGGACAAAACGCAGTTTCAAATCGTCTTCAATTATTAAAGTGCAGAGGTATACAAATGCAGAGAATATTTCCATCAATAAGACAAAACACAGAGTTAAGTTGCGAGGGAGGTATTACAATGCAGAGTTAATTTATCCAGCAATATATAAAAATGCATAGTTAAATTTGTCTAGCAATATATAAAAATGTCGAGTTAAATTTATCCAGCAATATATAAAAACGCAGAGTTAAATTTATCCAGCAATATATAAAAACATAGAATTAAAAAAATGTGTGCCTGAGTGTGGTGAGTTGCAAAGAATACTAACACAGTTTTCAGATGTCGAGAATGATTAGGACGCAGAGGAGATATAACATGCAAAGACCCAAACAAGGTAGAGATCAAACACAAAGATAAGAAGGGGTAAACAGTTGAGCAAACACATCCTTCGCTCATCATCCATGCACAGAAAAGCAAGGCATTAGAATCTATAGGTCGTTGTGTACCGAAGTGATGACCATCGATTTAGATCCTACTCGACTGCTCAGGCATGGACTGATGACTAGGGATGAGGATGAAGGAAAAAAAAGACACAACCCTTCACAACAAATCAATAAAACCATAGGATGGTCACAACATTCAAGGATCGATTGCCAAGGGAATCAAGTCAAGCAATGAGCTTAAGGCTATGGGAATTTAAGTTCTTGATTAAACTACTAAGTCGAACACCTTCTTTACACAGTTAAAAATACTAAAATGAAGGTGTAAGGTCTATAATAATCTACCATACAGAATACAAGCAAGCGTATCGTAGCCCAATTCTCTCTCTCTCTAAGTCATTGTCTCACATTCTTTGTGCATCTCCCGCTTGCCGACTGATGAGACTTCACCGATACCTCCCAACCAATGCTAGGGGTACTCTTCTTCCCCCTTAGCCCCCTGAACCACAAAGGGGCCATGCACACTAAACCAAAGAATAGCTAGCTACCAGCTCACCTTGCAAAGCCGAGCTACCACTCCTCACCGAGATGGGTATCCCAACTCCCACAAGCTAAGTCAGTCAAGTCTAAAATTCTACAGTGTAACGTTATGCATAACAGAAGAGATCCATCATCCTCCTCCTCACTCCTTTATATAGAGTTTCTAAGTTATCTCTTTCCCAATTTCCCATTTAATTTATTGTTCAAAAATTTAATTCAGAAAAATCCTCCCCTTACATGTGTCACCCATCCCCTTCGTTGCACCAGAAAATAATTGCATTAATTATTTAATTACTCCTATTTCCCTCACCCACCTAAAATAATTCCAAGAATCACTCCTAGGTTTCCGCATATTCCCTTAAACATTTTAATGACTTACCCCCTTACTAATTTACTAGTTGAGTTCAATTTAGAAATTTCTTAAATGCAATATACCTTACTAAGTTAGTCATTCAACTTTTTCCTTATGTTTCCCTTTCTCTTTATGTTTCCCCCTTTTTCCATAGTTTACTAATTCTTTTAAATTTCCCTCTTACCCTTTTCATTTAAAACTCAAATTGGCAAGTGTAGAAAATTACCTTTTTCCCCTTTTTCTTTATAATTAATAAAATTTTAATTAGCATATGTAACAAAACAATTAATTCCCCTTTTTCTAAATTATATTCCCCAAAATATTTTTATAAATCAATTGAATTTCTTACTCCCTTATCATCACATGATTAACGATGATTATTATTATTATTTATTTGTTTTTGTTTATATATATACCATAAGTATCACTTAGACTTAGATTTTATTTTCCTAGGTTGGGTGACATTTTATTAGGGAAATTGAATTAAATCTTTCTTATCACACTATTCGTTCTAAGGCCATCTAGGTTTATTCACTTATTAGTTAACAACGCAATGTGCCCTTCAGGATGCACTAGGTGCTCCAAGGGTACCACTCACCTCATTTTGTTTCCCTTGTGCGACACTCCCTTCAGGACGCACTACATGCTCCAAGGGTGCCACTCGCCTCTTCCCGTTTTTATTGTGCAACGCGCCCTTTAGGACGTACTATGTGCTCCAAAGGTGCCACTCGCCTCTTGACTGACTTGGTAGAAATAAAAAACCCCTGGAGTCAATACTCCTCTAGGTGATATTGTGGGAGACTAAGGGCCTCTAAGTAATAATGCCCCTTCCTTATTGCATTCCCCTTAGAATCATTGTGAGTGATTGTCACAGTCTTCCCTCAAGACATCGTGGGTCTTCTCAAACTAGGTAATCGTTAACCTAAAGTTCGAGCCACACAGGAGTGCTAGTAGGCTATGGCAGGGTTTTTTTCCACACCCCTCTCTCAATGTCTCCAGTAGTCATGCGTGACCCCTCTAATCCACATGTGAGTACGGTCGGCAATCTATCATCAGCCTGCATCATCAATGAATCATGTCAAAAATACAATCAATCATCATAACATCTAATAATATGTGCATATCTCATATCAACAATAATAAACCCAATAGTCCAACCCCTGACTCGATCCAGAGTCCAAGGGGTTTCATCGATGCCTCTGCATCCTCGAGGTCCAAATCCTACACACTCAGGAAAACCGAGTCAATAGCACATGTCTATGTCAAGACAACAACATAACATGTCATCAATCCATAATGCCTCTTAATCATAATCAATGGCCAATAGCATAAAAATCTAGATCACTTGCAAGCAAGTGTCCTCAAAGAATAAGTTTTCTCAGTGCACACAAGAGCGGGATGTTACAAATACCTCCTATTTTGATACAACTTGGATTGAATTTCAAGACTTTCCAAAATTCAACTTAAAAATGGAGTGGTCGGAAATTCCCATTCCCATGAGGAGGGAACATAGGTTAGTGAACATCCATGCACATGTACAATATAATGGGATCTTATCCTTAGAAACAAAACTTATTAATATCTACATGGATACCTAACAAATTGATCTTATATCTACTTCTTAAAGAAAATAGTTTCATTGACATTGTAGAGAATTTTTTTGAGATTGAGAGAAGCATAATAATTTGACCAAGAAAATTATATGGTGATTCATTCCATAATTTCCAAGTAATAACGCCTAGGATAAGGGCCCATAATTACTGATGTATGAGGTAATGGAAAAAAAAGGGAAAAATATAAAGAAAAAATAAGAATCTCTAATTGCCTAGTAACCACCACCTTTAATCTCACTAAGATCAAATTGCAAATATGTTGATCATAAGGCTAGTTAATAAAAATATGATCGATTGTATTTGAGTCATTCCAACATAAAGAGCATGGATATGGAATTGGGAAAACCCATTTTAAAATATTATCCCATTTGATATTTTTCTTCCAAGATAACTGCCAAATAGATGTAGTTATCATAAGCATGTGCTATTAGTTCAATATTTTTTTTTCAATTGGAGTATAATATTTTGTAGTGTTGATTCTTTAATACCTCATTTTAATCCTTCCAACAATAATATTTCCTATGAATTTTCCCCCCTAACTAATGTAATGGATTCCTACTCTATAAGGAATATAGTTTCATTGTATCTCTTACAACAATTGAAGCTTAAGGTCCTCTAGAATACATATATTCCATACCTTCAAATTTTTCCATCCAAGTAAACCTCTCATATTACCAAGTTATTAGGTTTGACAATATTTGTTCCCCATGGATAATTTCACACACTCATGACTCTTTGTCCTCTCTATATAGGAAAAAAATTCTAATTCTAAGTCTTGAATATTCTACTTTTATTCCATTAGATTTATAGGATTTTACTTTGTCTTTTTTCTCCTCCTATAACTTCAACTTCCCACAGTGTGTCTCTATTTGCCTCTTTATTGTCTCCCTCTATTAGCTTCGCTTCCCTCAATATTACAAGATATGATCATCCATACCAATCCACTACATCCACCATCATCTCTGTAAACACCTAAATTCTTGCAATGAAAACTCCCTACATAACCACCATTTAATGGTTTCTAGGTGGTACATATTTTTCTATAAGGATTAATTTTTCTAATGAGGATGGCTCTTGGAATATTCTTACTCATTGGGCTCTCCATGTGTCTCCAATCTATGTAGCCACATAATTTTTCAAGTAGGCTGGTAATCATTGTTCTTATTTATCTTTGGTCTCTTCTTCTTCCTTCTATGTGGAGGTAGATCTCCATCGTAATGGAGAGGTCTCAATATAGAGGTTAGGAAAGTCTCTTAATTTACATGATATTTCATTATCATTTCATGGGGTTCTTTGCATGAATAATAAAGTAATACCCTCTCTGCACCATGTCCAGTGTGATGCATGGTCCAAAGATCCATGTTATTTACACCACATCCAACCCTCTACATGTTGGTCGATTTACACTAAGTGACTAATTCCTTGCTAATTTATATGAGGCACAAATTGTAGATATAAAACCTCCCTCAACCTATCAAAATCTTTCATAGCCAAATTCTTGCACATATATTTCCTTATTCCTTATGTGATGCATGAATTCCATAGCACAAATGTCCCCTCCTTTTGTTCCATCCATCAACACACTTGAAGCTCTACTTACTTTTTTCATTAGCCATTTTTCAAGAAATTCTCTAAGGCATTGTTTCTAAGGATTTGACCTAACTTGTCAGAATTGTTTAACAAAGGGGTTATGGCCATTGAACCCAGAGCTTAAGAAATTAACCTAAAATATAAAATCCATCAAAGACAAATCATTTCTTTGTTAATGATATATTTTGGATCACACATCTCCAATAAGATGATTTTGGTCCCCAAAATATTATTGGTGGATAAGATGGAAGCACATGGCCTACACTTGTTTCTTCAAGTCTAGTACTCCATCAAATATGAAGCTTTCTTACTTTTGACATGTCTCAATCAATATTTTTGTCTACACTTGTTTTGTTGCTACCAAGGATATTTTCATTCTCCCTTTTTTAAATTTAATGAGGTAGGCATTACCTCCTTTGAACAAGCGATATTTTTTTTTCTTTTATGTAGAATTTTTCATCCCTATACCAAAAGTATGTATTTCTGAACATCACTTCACATGTATCACAATGTGATACATCACATTATACTTCATTAGAATAATCAACATTAATGACAATTCTTATGGTAGATTTGTCTTGTAATGTCATCCCAATGAACATGGTTTTACTAGATCACAAGTCTCTAGACCATGCTCATAAAATAAGGTTTTAGAAATCAAATTACATTGAGAACCCTATCAAATACATAATTTAAATTCTTACTATCCACTTTAACTTTGATTTAGAATACTGCACTTATGTTGCCACCTTCTCTTGGCTATTTTATTATGGTATAGACCAAGTTTTCATCCACATCAAATGTGTTTTCTACCATTGTTTCTTTGGTTAATTTCATTCCTCATTTCAGGGAGTTGTACCATTTTGGACATAGTTTTGGATGAATCTTACAACGCTTATCATTATGTGACCATCTACATCATATTATTTCAATGGTTTATTGAAATATTTCCCTATCCAGTTTGTGGCCACAATCTTCCTATATTTATTTTTGTTGGTATCTTATTGGCACTTTTGTTGTTGCCCCTTATTGACGTCCAACTTGATGTAAAGAGATTCTTTCTTTCCTCATCTATGTTTTCATATCACCAAATGTAATTTCACTCACATATGACTGAATATGGCCAAAGTGTTTCACTACCTCATTAGGTTCTTACAAAATGATACCTAACATGATGGCCTGGCTTTGAAACTTAGAAATGTATTATTGTACATGTTTTCCTTCTTATTACCATAGGTATTCACAATATGTGAGTTGTCTCTCTTCATATTTTATGGGATAGAACATGATTTCAACTGTAGTGTCCCCAAGGCCGAGCCCCGTTACAGATCATGTTATATGCAAAGAATTGTAAATATGTTCTATAGGCTGGTGAGCCAAGTTTTGTATAAGCTGTAGGCTTATGTGTTTTGTTAGGCCGGGGAGCCTAACTGTTGAAGGCCAGGAGCCTGTTGACGTACTTGTATGTATGCAGGTCAATTAATAAAATATAAATGCCGCCAGTGCAGCCCGACCACGATGAATGAGTGATGGGGGATTGAGCATCCACAGAGTGGGCAAGGGATTAGGGGCTGTAAGGTGGGAAAGGGGTTGAGTGAGGAGCCTAGGGGCTAAGCCCAGGGGGCTTAGGCTTGGAATAATATTTTAATATTATTCCTAAAAATCCATGTGCACATTCTTTTATCCCAAGTCCTTTTGGAAGGACCCGTGAGTTCCCAAGTGGTGGGAGGAAGGCGTACGGATGGAATGCATGCAGTTCCCAGGGTGACAAGTGTCAACCCTGGTGCATGCAAATAAAATAGAGGCAGCAAGCCATGGGGGGGCTCATTCCATTCGACCCGATTTCCTGGGGGGAACAGTAGGAGCCAGTCTGCATGAAGCCCCGTGTATGTCTGTTGTAGAGGGAAGCCTATGTTTTGCATGGAAGATCTATGTACACCCTCTGTTTGGAGCCGTGGAGTCTATGTTTGTCTCTGAGATAACTTGTGAGTGTAATTCCCAGCTTGCTAGAAGCCAGTGAGGATTTCGGGAAGGAATCTTGTGGTTCGGGGAAGCCGAGTTAACCTGTGTGTGAAGTCCCTGTTCCGAAATCATTGCTCTGAGATCATCCAGTGATTGCTGAACCGATTTGGGGAAACCTGTGTCTGTGTTTTCCTATGGATTGTTGTGACCACGCAGTACTGGACTGCGTGAGGCTTGTTGGCATGTGAGCGACTCCTCCAGGTGAGAGAGTGCACAGAGGGAGAAGAGAACTCCTGGGAAGAAATCCCTGTAGCTTCCATAGAGCCCAGAG
>SNQJ01S0040022.1:55883-68200 GCA_010110895.2 Picea sitchensis
ATGTTTTCCGCTGTGTAAATAAAATACTGTGACTGCTATGGCTTGTGTAATTGTAGCAGCATCTTATGTATTTTACTCTGAGATTTAAGTGTGTTTAATTGTGTTAAATTCATTTGCTTATAATTCCATGTACATAATGGTAAACTGAGAGGTTGGGAAACCTGGGTAGTGAAAGGGTACACTACATCAACAATTCCTTGAGATTATCCCATTTGTAACCATGTAATTATTTCCTATCCTCAAGCCATCTATGTAGTTATTCCACCATGAAAAAGCATATCTATATATTTTCAATCAAGACAAAGAAATACTTTGGGTTTATTTGATATAATAAATACTTAAATGGAAATCTAGCTATTTCAACTAGCTATTGAGTTTCTTGACATTAACTTAACCATTATGTGTTGGTATTTCAATTTTTGAATTAACCTTGAATGGAGTATTTGATGACAAAGGAATATATTTAGTATTATCTAAATTGTCAAGATGTCCATACTTAAGCTATTTATTAATCACTAACAAAAGCTATGTAATCATCTCATGTAGTATAACTATGCACTTCTCCAGTCAAGTAAACCTAAATTCAAGGTATTCCTTGGGTTTTTCCTTATTAGAAGTTGTTTTCATTTTCCATTGTCCTCCTCTTTTGAGGCCTTTCAATGACATCTCTCGACTCTTTGACTATCCACTATGGGTGTTTACAATACAATTTTTTCACCAAATGATTTTGAACTAGAGCTCTAATACCAATATGATTCATAATAACCTATGTTTAAGTGGATTCATTACTGGAAAAAGTGTTGTCATTGATGTCAAAGACTTAAGGCCAAAGAGATTTGGACTAGAAAAATAGAGGAAGTATGTATATTGTGAATCGGACTAGACATAGGAGGTAGAGAATCTCTCTGTGGGTTGATGAGTTTATGTGTACACTAACTGAAGGGATATGTATGTTTACCCTGAGTCATGAACGAAAGAGAGATGAGTGTGTGAGGGTAGTCAACCCAAATGAATTCGAGCTACACATGTATGAGGAGGAATTGTGTGACTGGAAGTTGGACGATACAATCCCATTACAGGATTTAGTAGAAATGAGCTTGGTAAGGTAGGAGTCGGTGCTCGATGGCCTAGATAACTAGATCGAGGTAAATAGTAACAAACGATTTATCCCACGTTCATATGAAAATTGTATTCAAAGGATTAATATTGCAAAAGAAATATCACACAATTTGAATGTGAATGAAAGATCTATGGAACCTAGCGCAAGGTGTTAACTTTTAGTCATGGACCTAGTATATTGGATACTCAAACATCAACAAGTGTAAGAACATTTTGGATTAAGGATAAAGTTGTCGAGAGCCTAATTGTCTGATGCCCCGGTGGTCCGTTGTCCCAATGGGAAGTGTATACCAGACAAGAGTGAATGTGTGAAAGCATAGTGAGACAATACCTTGGTGGGCCAGTGGGACGATACCTTGGTGGGCCAGTGGGATGATCGTCTGGTGGATAACTAGACCAGAGTATACTTACCCAATGTAGTGTTAAAGTCCCAAGTTCATAGTAGGTCGGTGACCTGGTGGTCAAGACATCCTATACACGATATTGCAGAGGGGTTTGTGACCCAGTAAGCCCAATGGTCTAGTGTCCTAGTGGGAAGTAAAATTAGACCAAAGAAAATATGTGAAAGCATAGTCTTAAAGGCCTGGGGGCCTAGAGGGTCGATAACCAGGTGAAGAATTATGAACCAATGCATGGTTGAATATTGATTTTTGATTTGAGAGATCAACGACTAATATTGATGGAACTGAATCGAGGCAATCAGTTGAAGGTGAAAAGTTAAAGTCTTGTGGGTCTAATGACCTGATGTTCCTGATGGCCGATGTAGCCAGACAAGGTTAATTATTCAAGGTTGTGGAGGATACCTACCAATGTCTGATGGCATGATTAACTTTTTGGTGGAAAATGATATTGCAAATCGATGATCACAATTTAATCCAGGACTCATCCAACGATTGTTGTGATTTAAGGTTGTGATGTGTATAGGATTCGATTAACACATTGTATATAAGATATCTAACAAGAGAGACTATTTGGAGTGCATTTTTGAATACACGATACTCAATGGTCCTGACATTTTGATATGTGGTAAATTGATGAATTGAATCAGCGATCAAGATTTAATATTGGTTTGATCTAACAATTGTTGAGTGCTAATATTAAGGTTTGTGATGTGTGTTTCAAGAGACTGGTGGCCTAGTTAATTCAGTGTACTATGAACATGACTAGGACCATTTCCAAAGGTTTGTTTTGCTTCCCTATTTTTAAGGAAGAATCAAGGGATTTGGAGCTAACCCAATGAGCAAGCATTTTAATATGTGGAAAAATACTTGGGAATATGGACTTTATTTTTATGTCTACTTGATCCATAAAACATTACATCCATTGAAATGTATGAATAACAATTCCATTATCATTTTGAATTTGTGATGGAGTGTGATTTGTGGATGTGGATGTGAATTTATGATGTTCTTGGGAGTGAGAAGATGAAAGAGAGAGAGATGTAAATGTTCAAGGGTGTTAGGGAGGCACAAGGACAAACATAAAACATTTGAATTCTCGCTAAGTGTGAATGGGTGGAAAGTATTTTGGAAATTACAACAAAGAAATAGTAGTTGATGAAATAACATATTTGTGCAAGAGAAAGCTTGGAGTGAAGAATTTTTTTTGTATTGTTGATAGTTTAAGAAGAATTTAATCTGGACAAACAATTTCAGGAGATTGGTGTCTCCAGTAATTTGGTTCTTACATATTTCTAAGTTGGTTCTCAGTTGAGGGATGGGTGTCTCTACAAAGTTGGTTCTCTGCTGAGGGATTGGTGTCTCTAATAAGTTGGTTCTTGCAAATATTGTAACTATAGGTTGGTTCCTATAGGTGTTGTTGAGTTGGTGCCTAGGTGAAGGGATTGGTGTCTCTTTCAGTTTGGTTCCTACAAGTGAAGTTGAGTTGGTGCTCAGGTGAAGAGATTGGTGTCTCTTTTAGGTTGGTGCATATAAACATTGTAACACCTTGGTTCATGTAGTAGGTTGTTTCCTATGAACATAATTCAATACAAGTTTCTTGTGGTTTTCTCCCATTTGGGTTTCCATGTTAAATATTTGTATACTATGCATTGAATGTTTTTATATATTTCCTATTGATTACTTATGGTTTAAAAGTAATGAATCGATAAGTATAGAATAGTAGTAAAATAAAAAGAAGTTGTATATTGATTCACCCCCCTCCCCCTCTTAGTATAATTAGGTGTCCCAACAATTGGTATCAGAGTGAGTTCCTCCATAAATAGTCTAATGAATGGAATGTAAATCCTTGTAACACACATGGACAAACATGAACATTTTTCTGCAAACAAAGATCCATTATTTGATGGATCAAATTATGCCTTCTAGATCATCAGAATGAGAAATTACTTGATGGATTATGGGTTTGACAATTGGAGTGCAATTAAGAATGGTTACACAACTCAAACAACTCCACTTGTAGATGCATATAGAAATAGGTTGAGTGGAAATAATGCTAAATCCATGAGTACAATTCTGTGTGTTTAAGAAAAATCATAATTTTTCAAATTCATGCATTATTTTTCAGCAAAAGAGATGTGGGACAAGTTACATAATATATATGAAGGGGATGACAAGGTCAAGAAGGAAAAATTGCAAACCCATAGAGGAAAATTTGAGAGCATTAGAATGAAAGAAGAAGAGATTATTGCAGCCTATTTCTTGATGTGGATAAGATTGTCAACACCATCAAAGGATTGGGTGAATAGGTTCAAGAAACAATCATTGTGTAAAAAGTGCATAGGTCACTTCCCTCAATATTTGATCCCAAGATATCTTCCATTGAATAAATAAAGGACTTAGATAATATGAAAATGGATGAGCTACATGGAATCCTCACTGCATATGAAATGAGGACAAAAAATCTATCAAAGAAGGAAGCATCCTTCAAGGCATCAAAGAAGACAAAGACCAAAGAATATAAAACAAGTGACAACTTAGATAGTGAATCAGATGTAGAAGAAGCCAAGTTTGCCAAAAATCTCAAGAAAGGACCAGGAAAATATAAAGGAAATATTCTCTTTAAATTCTTTAATTTTGGAGAAGTAGGACACCTTGTTGCTAGATGTCCTTATGAAAAAAATAGAAACAACAATGAAAAAGAAGATTCCATCTTAAAAAATTACAAGAAGGGAAAGACTGAAACAAGAATAAAGTCGTATAGACAAAAGAAGAATCAATATACCAATTAAGAAAACAACTCTTATGATGACAGTCATAGTGAAATAGAAGAGATTATATTGATGTCCCTAGAAACACAAACCGATTCCCTAGAAAATGGAAACATTGATTTAAAAGAAGAATACAATCTTGAGATTGATGTAGAAGTGGATCTTGAAGGAGAGCTCATATGTTCTCTAAATGAAATAGATATACTGAGGAACAAGAAATGTCTACAAAAGGAGTAGTTGAAGAAGTACAAAAAATAAACACTACGTAAAAAATAAATATTTGATGAAACTGAGAAAAATATCATCAACCTAAAAACTGAGGCTTAAGAGGAAAATAGAATTGAAGAAGTGTCCATAGCTCATCTAAAAGAAAAGGAAGATGTATACAACAATCAATAATATAAAATAGTTTACTCAAGAAAATGAGTTGGAGAAATCAAACACCAACATGAAGTTTGAAAAGAGATTTACAACTCTAGATAAAATCCTAAACTATCAAAGATCACCACTTCACAAGATTTCTCTTGGCTACAGTGAGAAGAAGGAAACTACTAAAAAAGACTCAACTTATTCAAAATAGTTGAGTGAAGGAAAGACCAAACGTTATGTTGATGTGGTCAAAACTATCAAGATTGAAGACAATGGGATGGAAGAACATGATGTTTCACATGAGACAAATATTCCTCACAAAGAAAGAATTAGGAAGACCTTTCCATCAGGATGGAATCATATAGTCAGGTAACCAAAACCGCCTTTTGGATATTATTACTCCTGTAATAGTTTTGGACATCAAGCTATAGATTGTAGACAAAATGAACAAAGGAATTATATGCGGAATAAAAACAAAGATTCCTATGGATTCTCAAGGATAAATTACAACTCAGTTTCCCCTTCACTGAATTATAACATTATATGTTATAACTGCAACAATTATGGGGTTAGAGAAAAGTTCTTTAGAAGTGTTTTTAGAAAATATAAGAAAGAGGAAACCTCAACAGTCATGGAAAGAAATTAGGAACTAAGGGAACAAAAGAAAGAAAAATCATTGATCATACAAGTTGCAATTCATGCACAAAATAATAGGGAAGAGTGATACATTGACAGTGGGTTCTTAAGTCACACAACAAGAGATAAAACAAAGTTTATGACCTTGAATAAGAATGAAGTGTTATCTTTGGGGACAATGGAAATTCAAAGATAGTTGGAAGAGGCACTCTTATTCTTAACAATATAAGGGCTAAGGTAGAAAAGTTTCTATGCGTGGAAGACTTGAAGCAATATATTCTCAGTGTTAGTTAGATGTTTGATCAAGGACACACTCTCGCTTTTGACTACAAAGAATGTAAAATAAAAAAGGAAAATTAGGAAAATTAGTTGCAAGAGAAACTAGAACCTTAAACACTTTGTATATTCTTGATGAGATTAGTGAAAAAGAATGCTTCATGGGGAAAACAGATGAAAGTTGGCTATGGCATAAAATAATGAGCTGTATGAAATTTGACAAATTGGTAAAAGTAAGCACCAAACAAGTAGTAAGAGATATGGAAAAGATCACAAACCCCTCAAAAACATTTTGTAAGCAGTGTCAGCATAGAAAACAATCAAGGGGGAGCTTCAAGAAAAAGAAATATACATCATCCAAGCATTGGAACTCATCTATACATATCTATGTGGACCAACAAAAACACAAATTCTGGAAGGAGATAATTATTTAATGTTACTTATTGATGATTAAACAATAATTACTTGGGTTTCCTTTCTCAAAAATAAATCTAAAGAACTTGAAAATTTCAAATCCTTCAAATTTTTAGTTGAGAATGAGACTGACATGAAAATCAAAATTTTAAAGTCATATAATGGAGGTGATTTTACATCCAATGAATTTTTAAATTATGTGAAACTCATGGAATAAAAAGATAGTATTCAGCTACAAGAACTCCTCAACAAAATGGAGTGGTTGAAAGAAAAAACAAACATGTACAAGAAATTGCTAGGAAAATGTTGAGTGAAGAAAGATTATCAGATAATTTTTCGAGGGAAGAAGTTTATAATGTAGTTTACATTATAAATAGAGGGAAAATCAAATTTAATAGTGATAATACACCCTATGAATTATCAAAAGGTATACCAACATTTTTCAAATAGTTTATAATATTTGGAAGCGAGTGTTATATCAAAAGACATTATGAGGATCTATGCAAGTTTGACTCACGAGAAAATGGAGGAATTTTCCTTGTTTATTCATCAAGAAGAAAATACTATAGATGTTACAACAAAAGACTACAAAAAATTGTTGAAAGTATAAATGTTAGAATAAATGAAGCAATACCACATAAGAACAAACTGAAAATAGAAGAAATGGAGTTTAAAGAAGAAGAAGAAGAAGAAGAAGAAGAAGAAGAAGAAGAAAATGAAGAAGAGGAAGAGGAAATAAAATGCCAAGATACAAAATCCCAATCAAGGTTTGTGTAGAAGAACCATCCAAAAAAAATAATTATTCGTGATAAAAATCTTGAAACACAAAGTAGAAGAAAATCGGCAAGCACTTATAAATAGGTAAATCTTTCCTTGTTGTCCAAAATAGAGCCTAAATGTTTTACTGAGGCTAGTGCTAATCAACATTGGGTTAATGCTATGGAGGAATATTTAAACTAGAATGAGAAAAACCAGACATGGGAACTCATCCCAAGGCCTAAGTACAAGAATGCCATTGGTACAAAGTGGGTATTCAAAAATAAGTTAAATGAAGATAAAAAATATTCAAAAAAAAATAAAGACTCGTTTGTAAGGGATATTCTTAAGTGGAAGGTATTGAATTTGAATAAACCTTTTATCCTATTGCAAGATTGGAATACATAAGAATATCTTTGGCATTTGCAAGTTTCAATAATTTTAAAGTGCATCAGATGGATGTCAAGTCAAAATTTCTAAATGGAAATCTAGATGAAGAAGTGTGCATTAAACTGCTAAAAGGATTCTTGTTATCATAAAATAAAGATCATGTTTGCAAATTTAACATAGAACTTTATGGATTAAATTAAGCTCTTAGAGCATTGTATTTAAGACTTAACAAGTACTGGTGGCAACAAGGTTTCAAAAGAGGAATTGTGGATGGCAATCTCTATATAAAAACTAAAGGAGAAGATCAATGAATTATTGTAGTTTACTTGGATGATATTATATATGGTGGTAGTAAAGATGTGTAAATAATTTTCCAAATAAATGAAAAAAGTGTTTGAAATGTCATTTCTTGGTGAATTTCCATTTTTTCTTGGGTTATAGATTATACAATCCAGTAAATGGATATTTATTTCACAAACCAAGTACATTAAGGAGATGTTGAATAAGTTTGAAATGGAATATTGTAAACTAGTTAGCACAACCATGGACAATGGTTGTAAATTTCGGAAAGAGGATGAATCAAAGGAAGAAAATCAAACTCTGTAAAAATCAATTATAGGTAGCCTACTATATGTGACAACTTCAACGCTAGATATTATGCATGCATTATATGTTTAGTTGGAAGGGTTCAATATGGACCAAAGGAAATACATGTGCAAGTTGTAAAAATTATCTTTTTGTATCTAAAAGGAACTTTTGATTTTGGTTTATTGTATCGCCACATGTAAAAACTTTACTCTAACAACTTACACAAATGCAGATTGGGAAAACAATGTGGATGATAGAAAGAGCACTAGTGGTGGAGAATTATTTTTTGGAAAGAACCTAATGTCTTGGTTTAAAAAGAAGAAATCATCAATTTCTCTATCCATGACAAAAGAATAATACATTGCAACAGTAGCATGTTGTACACAAATTCTCTGGATGAAACAAATGTTGAAGGATATTAAGGTAGAGTATAACCAACCAATATAAATAGTATGTAACAATACCAATGCAATAAACATTTCAAAGAATCGTGTTATGCACTTGAAGACAAAGCACATTCCAATCAAATACCATTTCTTAAGAGAGAAAGTCACAGAAAAAATGTCAAGCTATAATATATTGATAGAAAGGAACATATTGTTGACATATTTACAAAACCTCTTCATGGAGAAACATATGATTATATAAAACAAAAAATAGGAGTGGTACCTATGTCATCCAACCACTAAAGCACTTCAAAAGAAGAACAATCTTAGGGTGAGCTGCAAAAATAAAGAAGGTTGCTAGTTGCAGATATGGAGAAGTAAAGAGTAAAAGGGATAAAATCCCTTTTCCATTTATGTCAAAGGAGGATTAAGGTGGAGAATATGAAAACAAAGGAATAATTGTAGACACAAGGAGAAGTTTCAAAAAAAGGAAGAATTGTAGACACAAGATAGAGGAAGAATTGAAAACACAAGGACAAGTTGTAGACAAGGGGAGTATCAGAATTGACCAAGGGTTGTCATCAATGACAAAGGGGCATTTGTTTTGAAAAATTGTTGTCATTGATGTCAAAAACATTGGGAGATTACTAAGGCCAAAGAGAATCAGACTAAACAGATAGAGGAAGAATCCATATTGTGAATCAAACTAGACAAAGGATGTAGAGAATGTCCCTATCCGTTGATGAGTTTATGTGTACAATAACTAAAGGGCTATGTGTTTTTACCCTGATTCATCAAAAAAGTTGAGATTATTGTGTGAGGGTAGTCAACCTAAACAAATTCAAGATATATAGGTATGAGGATGAATTGTGTGACTAGAAGTTGTTTGAGATGATCCCATTGTAGGATTGAGTAGAAATGAGCTTAGTAAGGGAGGAACCACTGCCCGATGGATCAGTTAATCAGATCAAAGTAAATAGTGACATATGATTTATCCCACATTCATAACAAAATCATATTCAAATGATTTATATTGTAAAACCATTTCACATAGTTTGAATGTGAATGGAAGAATTACAAAACCGTACGCAACATGTTAACTTTTATTTGTGGGCCCAGTATATCAGATACTGGAACATCAACAAGTGTAAGAAATTTTTGTCTTGGGGATAAATTTCTCGGGGTTCTAGTGGTATGGTTCCCCAGTGGTCTAGTATCTTGGTGGAAAGTGTATACAAAATAAGAGTGAATGTGTGAAATCACGGTGAATTGATACCCCGGTGGGATGGTGGGTTGATCGTCTGGTGGTAAACCAGGCCAGAGTATAGTTGGTCATTGCATTTTTAAAGTCCTGGGTGGCTGGTGGGATGGTGGGTTGATGCTCAGGACACAATGTAAATGAGATTCTAGAGGGGCTAGTGACCAGGTGAGCCTGGTGGTCTGGTTTTCGAGTGGGAAGTGAAACCCAACCGTAGTAAATGTGTGAAAGAACAACGTTAAAGTATCGAGGGACCAGTGGATCGGTGACCCGGTGAAGAATTGTGAACCGAATCATGGTTGAATCTTGATTGTTTATTAGAGATATCAACAATTGATACCGATGGAACGATACTAGTGAAAATAGTTGAAGGTGCAAAGTTAAAGTCTTGGTTTGTCGATGGTTTGGTGACTTGGTGGTCCCTATGGCCAATGAAAATGGACTAGGTTAATTGTTGAAGGGTGTGGAGACTACCACCCAATGCTCGATGGTCCAGTTAACATTTTGGTGGAAAACAACATTGCAAATCGATGGTCAAGATTTAATATGGGACTCATCTAAAGGTTAATGCAATTTAAGGTTGTTTTGTGTATGTGGTATGGTTAACACATTTTATATCAGATATCAAATAGGAGATACTTTTATGATCGTAGTGTTGAATAATCAATACATTATGGTTCTGATATCTCGATATGTGGTTAATTAGATGAATCAAATTGACGGTTGAGATTTAATGTTTCTTTGATCTGACAATTGTTGAGTGCTAACGTTAATGTTTGTGCTTCACATGTAAATAGACCGGTGGCCCAATTAATCCAGTGTACTGTGAAGACGATTGGAACCAGTTTCAAAGGTTTGTTTTACAAACCCATTTTTAAGTAAGAATCAAGGGATTTAGAGCTAACCTGGTAAGCAATAATTTTGATATGTGGACAAAGCCTTGGGTATATAGACTCATGTTTGAAGCCAAACTAATCTTTAAAAAAATCTATATAGTGACCTGCATAAATAATGATGCCATGATCATTTTGAGTGTGTGATGCAGTGTGAGTTGTGGATGCCGATGTGAATCTCTGAGGTTCTTAAGAGTGAGAAGATGAAAGAGAGGGAGATGTAAATATTCAAGGGTTGCAGGGAGGAATGAGTAAAAACAAAGAAAATATGAAGTATCATTGAGTGTGAATAGGTGGAGAGTATTGTCACAATTATAGTAAAGAAAGAGAACCTAATGAAATAATAGACCTTTGCAAGAGAAAGCTTGGAGTGAAGTGTTGTTTTTGTGTTGTTGATAGTTTAAGAATAAATTAATCCAGACATACAAGTTGAGGATATTGATGTCTCTAGTAAGTTGGTGCTTACATTTTGCTGAGTTGGTGCTCGGGGATTGGTGTCTCCATCATGTTGGTGCCTGCAAACATCGTATGTGTAGGTTGGTATGTACATGTGTTGTTGAGTTGGTGCTCAAGTGAATGTATTGGCGTCTCTTTTAGTTTGGTTCATGTCAACATTGTAACAGGATGGCATCTGTAGCAAGTTGTTTCCTTTGAACATAATTCAATATAAGTTTCCTATGATTTTCTCCTATTTGGGTTTCCAGGTTAAATCTTTGTGTACTGTGAATTGTATGTCTATATATATTTCCTATTGATTTATTATGGTTGAAAGGTAATGAATTGATAAGTATAGAACATTGAGAAAAGAAAAAGTGATACTATTTTGATTCACCCCCTCCTCTCAGTATAAGTAAGTGTGCCAACATTCATTGGGACATACCTTAATTCATGTTGTGGGAATAAAATTGTTTATCTCTATTTTCTATTTTGTTATCAGTAGAATATATTTCCATATCACTTGTAGACTATAATTTAAATGACTAAAATGGAACAGTGGGATTCTACTTGTAAGGTCTCTATCCCCACAGAGCCTTATAAAACACAAGTTAAAAAAAATAGAGAGTAGATAAATGTTATTCTGTTCAAATTAATTTTCAGCATTTAACCATAATTTATTCAGCAGAAATTAAATATATTAACATCATGAAAATAAATCGCATATCCATCACATAACACAGCATAATCACTAAAATACATACCTCTATCTGATGTTAATTCTCCAATTCTTTGGTTGTCCTCTCTGCTGTTCTACCCAAACTCTGCCCAAAACTGAATCCTTCCTCCCAGCTAGCTAGGAACAGAGCCTATCCAGCTCCCAAGCTCCAGGATTCCGTGAGGATTCCTGGCCCTCGAGCCCAAAACTCCTAGCAACCTGGTGTACCCCTGTAACAGTCCACCCAAACTCCAAACCAGAAAATATCCCCAACAAAAAAATATAGTTCCTGTTCTCAAAATACTCCCCTTCCCCAAAATTCCAAAAGTCCTCTCCCCGAATGCTTCTGCCCCCTCATATCCTCCCCCATTCACCGCCTCCTACCTTCCTTTAATTCCACCCACCTTATCCCTCCATTTAATACCTTATCCCTCATTCAATACCTTATCCCTCCATTCAATGCCTTATCCTTCATACATTAAGTTTTCTAATAAATAAATAAAAATTATTAAGCTTTTAATTCGTTACCCAAACCTTTAATGAGTTAATTAATTAATCAACAGATATAAACAATTAATAATTAATTAATTAATATTATTAATAAATAATCATTGTTTAACTAAAATACATTAGGACAGTTAATTATTTAATTAATTATACTTGATAAACCTTAAGCAATCATTTAACTAAGGTTGTTACATACACGCACCCTTCAGGAAACTTCGTCCTGAAGTTAAAGTATTTTAGGATACAAGGGAAAAGAAACATGGTGCACACATTCCTAACAATTAACTGACATTATTAGTAAGTAAACCAAGAAACTCATACATACTAGTGTACGTGTGCAAGAAATGCATGTGTAGCTAGTACATACAAGTCTCGTTCATGTACTAATATCAATAACTATCAT
>SNQJ01S0040022.1:78939-90427 GCA_010110895.2 Picea sitchensis
TAAAAAAGAAATTTTCAATATTTTTAAATTATTTAATCCAAATATAAAATTTCCGTTGAATTCAAGATACAAACATTGAACGTTAATTATCCACTGGAAAGATATGGTTGAAGAGACGGATTGATTTATCTTAGTGTGTTTCTCGAGTTTTCAAAACTCCCACCATGAAATTCAAAGAAGTAAGGATGTGATAATGCGGTCCATGCAGAAATTCGTTTTGAAGGATCAATTTGCAATATTTTCTGCACATACAAAATAATAGCATTATTAGTGTTATAAAATTGATTTAAAATAAATTACCTCTGAGCACAAAAAGCTTACCCATAACAAATCAGAACCACAATCATCTAAATTTGGAACAGCCTTCCTCATATCGTTAGGTCTAAACATAGGAAATTCCTCATTCCAGCGTGGAAATTTTGTCACCTCTGGCCATACATCGTCATTGGGAGTACCAAAGGTCCTACAGGATGGCCAGAATATATATATATATATATAAAAGGATGAGAAACTCATTGAAATATTTCTAAGAGCTGGTTAGAACAAATTTAATAATTTTCATATATATATATATATATATATAATTAATGAAAAACTCACTGGAATATTTCTAAGAGCTGACCCCATTCTGAATCTCCTTCAAAGAAAGGACTCATTGTATGTAGTTCAGCTGCATCATTCATAAAAACAACAGAAATTAACCAACTTGAACTTGTCAATTATAACCAAAACTAAGCTGAAAACCTGAACCTCTGATCAAAATGAAATATATACCAAAAAAAAAATTGCACCCAACAGCCCACATATCAATGCAAAAGAATAAACCGTTTCTCCCAAGAGCAAATGAAATATATACCAAAAATGCACCCAACAGCCCACATATCAATGGCAAAAGAATAAACCGTTTCTCCAAGGAGCAATTCAGGTGGTCTGTACCATAGAGTTACCACCTGCATGCAAAAAAAAAGGAATATCTTAAAATTGTAATTTATTGAAAATGTAGGTAGATTTAGGGGTAAGTGAAAAATTGATATATGTTTATAGTAATAGGATCTCTTTTATGATTGACATCTAAGTGATTTATTGAAGTTTAAGAAGTTAAGATTTAATTGGTTTATAGGACTTTAAGAACGTAGGAAATCATTTAAATTTCTGTAAAAATTTATTTCTATTTTCTAAAAGCATTAAAAGAAGTGTTCCAATATCACCATAGTTTTATTAAATCAGAAGATTAGAAAAATTGATAATCTAAAAGATCTTTTGAAATTAAAATTTAAGATCTTTTGAAATTTTTTATAATTAATAAATAAGCTTTGTTTCCAACTATAAATGTGATAAATATAATTAAATATCCAATCAGAACAATATATAAGATTTTGTCTAATTTCTAAACCTAAATCTAAAAAAAAATCAAAATTCTAAATTCATCAAAACTCTAAACTCAGCTGAACATAGGATTGCTACGTTAACATTATGACTATTAGAGAGGTCAAGATATACATATTACCTCATTGGTGTAGGGCTTGTAATTGGGACGTAGAACTCGTCCAAGCCCCATATCTGCAACTTTTAGTAATCCCTCATTGAAATCCAGCAACAAATTCTGGGGCTTCAGGTCTCTGCAAACCCAAATTCTTCATTTACATAACACTGTATACATTACAAATATATATTTTAGGATATCAAATAGCTCAAAAGAGAAGAGTAGACTAACCTGTGTGTCACTCCGTGCCTATGGCAATATTCGATTCCCTGAAGCAGCTGATACATCACGCTCTGTAATGCAAATATGCAGAGATATATATTCACCAATGACCATATCCAACACAATAAGGTGAAAAAAACGATCAAAATTCCTGCATATATATAGATTACATTATACTATAATCAATGCAATGCATGAATGAATTTGTATTAAAATGACCTTGATGACCATGGGAGGTATTGTCATGTTGCAACAGGAATATTTGTAAATGAAATCCAGAAGATCACAGTCCATCAATTCAAGCACCATGGTCACCAGCATCTTTTCATTTTCTTTCTCCTCGATATCCACGCCCAACAGTCTGTAGAATATAAGCAAACACACAGAGCAATTATATTCTTCAGATTCAGCAGATCAGAGAATACATGATATGATATGAAAACATGACGTTCATTCGTTCTTACTTGACAATGTGTTCACAGCGAGAGAGCATCTTGAGACTTGCGATTTCTCTGAGAGTACTGATAGGAACTCCTTCCTTGGGATCTTGAACACGGGTTTTCTTCAGAGCCACCGTCTGGCCTGTTGCTTTCACTCTACCCTTCACAACTACCCCGTAGGTTCCTTGTCCAATTTTTTCTAGTTCTTCGTACTTATCCATGGCCCTGCTAATTGTCTCTTTCTCTTCGTCTGAGAGGAGAACGGGTAACTAGAAGAGAGACAGATCGAGAGACGAAGATCAATCAACACAATCCCTTCCGAGGGACGAATGATCTCCCTTCCGAGGGAGACTACAACTCATTTATGAAGTCAATCGACTGATCATTTCTTATGAAGTCCATCTGATTCCGAAATTATATGATACGACTCGACCCTTCCCTTCCCTCTGATATCTTTATGAATATAAAGCCCTTAAAGTCATCGAAAATTTATAAATATGGAAGGTTAAATAAGTTATAATATCTATATATAAATAGATATATTGATTCTAAGGGATAATTTGGTTTGTTGATTTAAATGTATTAATGTTTATTGTAATTAATAATTAATTATAGAAGAAATTTTAAAATAATAATAATTATTATTTTATTTTCATCAATATAAATAATAATTAAGATAAAACGTTATATAAATATTTAAAATTAAAAGAAAATAATATACAAATTTATTTATTGGTAAATTTATTGATAATTAACAAATATGAATTTGTAATATACTAACTTTATATAATATTACAATATATGAATTTGTAATATACTAACTTTATATAATATTACAATATTTTTATTTTTTTATTATTATAGTTAATAATTTATTATTGAATTTGTAAAAAATTTGGTTACTCTATATTTAACCTCATATTAAATATATAATATAACAATATTTTATATTTTTTTTTTATTATGGTTAATAATTTATTATTGAATTTATAAGAAACTTGGTTACTCTATATTGAACCTCACCTCAAGCTTAAAGTAAACTCCTCTTTGCACCATGTCCATTGAGATGCATAGTCCACAGCTTCATGTGCTTTGAACCAATATCCACATGTTGGTGGCTTCACACTATAGCTTGTTAGAGTTAACAAGTCTCCACCATGTCAACACCTTTCATATCCAAATCCTTGCACATGTATTTCCTTAATCCTTATGTGATGAGTGAAGCACATAGTACCAATCTCCCCTCCTTTTATTCCATCCCTCAACATAATTGAAGCTATGTTTGATTTTTTTCATGCCATTTTTAATAACTTCTCTAAGCCATTGTTAATAGGGTTTCCATTGTTAATAGGTTTTAAGTGGACTTGTAAGAAGGTTTTAACAAATGGTTTGTTGTTATTGAAACTAGACCTTGAGAACATAATTTAAAATACAAAACTTATTAAAGAAAAATTATTTTGTTTGTTAATGATTTATTTTGAATCATACATGTTCAATAAGATGCTTTTAGAAAAACTTAATGATGACTTAATTTAAAATACAAAACTTATTAAAGAAAAATTATTTTGTTTGTTAATGATTTATTTTGAATCTTACATGTTCAATAAGATGCTTTTAGAAAAGCTTAATGATGGAGAATATGGAAGCACATTCCCTTCACTTGTTTCAAGTCCACTACTCCCTTAAATATGAAGGTTTCTTACTTTTTACATGTCTCAATCAATCTTGTTTTCTACCCTTGTTTTTGTTCCTAACTAGGATATTTTTCTTCTCCCTTTGTGTTATGTAATGAGGTAGGCATTACCTTTTTTTTTTGACCAAGTGATACTTTTTCTTTTATGTATAATTTTTTTGTCCCTACACCAAAAGTATGGATTTCAAGATATCACTTTGCATGCATCACAAGGTGATACATCACATTCTAATGCATTAGCATGATCAACATTAATGGCAAATGTAATTTTACATATTATTACAATTCTCATGTTAAATTTGTCTTGTAATTTCATCCCAATGAACATGGTTATACGACATCATAAGTAGCTAGACCAAACGCATCAACTAAAGTTTTATAAATCAAATTACATTGAGAACCACTATCAAAAATAACATTTACTTGAACTTATTCTCCACTTTAACTCTAATTTGGATTAGTTTACTTATGTCTCCACTTTCTCTTGGCTATTGTATTATGGTATAGACCAAGTTTTCATCCACATAAAAGGTGTTTTCTACCATTATTTCTTTGGCCATTGTCTTTCCTCCTTTCACGGAGTTGTACCATTTTGGACATAGTTATAAATGAGGATCCCAACAATTCTCATTATGTGACTATGTACATCATAGTGTTTGCAGTGCTTTATTGATATCTTTCCCTCTCATGGTTTTGGCTACAATATTATTATTTTTATTTTTGTTGGTCTCTTAGGTTCTTACAAAAATATACCCATCATGATGCATTTCTTTTGAAATTTAGACACTTATTCTTGTACACTTTTTATGTCTTTTTACCAAAGGTATTCACACTTTGTGAGATTTTCCTCTTCATATTTTATGGGATAGGACTATGATTTTAATAAATTTATTGAAATTCTCCCATTTTGTAACCATATAATTCTTGTGTAGCCTCAAGATATCTACATAACTCTTCCACGAATAAAGCATGGTCTAGATATTTTCAATTGAGCTAAAGAAATCATTCGGGTTTATTTGAACTCATAAAGACTGAAATGGAACTCTAGTTGTTTCAACTAGATATTGAGTTTAATGGCATTAACTTATATGTCATATGTTGGTATTTAAAGTTTTCATTTGACCTAAAATTGAGCATTAGAAGATGAAGGATTAAATTCAATATTATCTAAATTTTCAAATATTTCATCCATGGGTTTTTCATTAATCACTACTAATAACTACATTACCATCTCAAGCAATATAAATAGGCTATGATCCACTCAAGTAAACCTAACTTCAAGGTATTCCTTGGGTTATTCTTCATCAAAAATTGTTTTTATTTTTATAACAGTAGTGTCTTTTGAATTTCGGTGAGTATAATAGTTAGAGCATAAGTTAAGAAAACTAATATAGACTGTAAAACAAAGAGAATATAGGTACTCGGATCTAAAACAAATTTATTTAAAAATAAGTTATAGAGTAGATCTAGAGAGATCTAGTTCAGATCTATAATACTGGAATAGGAAACTAATACTAGTCTGCAGATCTAAACTCAATCTACAGATCTGATCAAGAACAGTAGATCATACTACATAAATAAACAAGTAAACTCAATATATGATTTAGATCTAATAATTGTCAATGATGATACCTAGATCTAGATAGATCAAATTGTATTGAACTCAAAAACAAAATTCAGATCTGAAGATGATGAATAGATAGCTTACCTTGTCCTGAAACCTTACCTCTGAAGAAGTCACGGCCAACAAAAGAGATGTAGAACCTATTGTAAATATGCTCAGGTAAAGTCTAGGTCATAGATCCACCATATAGGTTGGATCTCTTTCCAAGAGATGAAAACTTTCTTTCCACCAAAGGGATAGAAGCAAAGAGACTTCACATAGACAAACCCTCAAACAAAGGAGGCTTGAATCATCCAAACCCTAAATAGAAAAACTGTGGATAAACCCCCACTATAGCAGAACAGCAGCGACTGCACCCTATATGCTCACCACACCAGAAGAATAGGAGGTTGCACCCTATAGGGTCACCATAGAAGAAATTGAGGGGTCACACCCTATAGACTCAACACAACAGAAGATAGGAGGTCGCACCCTACAGTGACCATACAACAACAAGAGGAGAAGGGTCGGTCCACATTAACCCCACACAGGAAAGCCGCAGCAGTCCTAGCACCCTCTACAACAACAAAAGATAGAGGGTCGCAGCAAGGAAGACTCCAATAGAAAAAATCAAGAGGGCCGCAGCAAGGAGACTCCAACAGAAAATCAAGAAGGCCGCAGCAAGGAGAGGATTCGCTCACTCTAGAGACAGAATAAAATTATGTAATGTGAGGGGTAGGGGGGGGTTTATTTATACTTTAGGCTAGGGTATTAAAAATATAAATTAAAATAAAATAATTAATATAACATGTTTAAATTAAATAATTTAAACATGATATAATAAACATTTAATTTAAACTTTAATTAACCCTTAAGACAAAACAACATAAAACCCCAAATCACACAAACAAGGGTAGGAGAGGCTTAAGGAGGGTTTACAAGGTGGCAATACTCGTTCATTCATTTTCATGTTGATCTTATTACTTTATCATCATTACATGTGGGATCAAGTTGCCCCAGAGCTTTTTCTAGGTTTTTATCCACCAAGGTCCAAGACCAAGGATCAACCCATGCCCTAGGCATGGGTACCCTGGACCATGTCCAGGGGCCCTAGACTTATCTAGGAGGCTTAACTCCTTGGTCATATACCAAGAACCACAATCGTATACTGGGGGCCCTCTCAAGAGTATTTACTGCTTGATTCTAGACCAAGAACCCTAGTCGTATACTACAGGCCCTAACAAGGGTCTTTTGCCATGGAACTAACTGTTTGGTCCTAGACCAAGTACCCCAGGAGTGCACTGGGGGCCCTAGATCTTGTCTAGGGTCTTATCCATCCTTCTGGAGAATGGCTCTTGCAGCTTCTTATAAATTTAACAATAAGTAAATTGATATTTCATTGAATTTCTATTTAATAGTATTTTTAATGGTATATCAATGTTTTGTACAGTGATCTCCTTCTCCATTCTCAAATGATTTAGCCAAGAATTGGCATATTTATGCCAACCCCCATTAAAAAATAGGTAGCAAATTTTTTTTCATGTTAGTAGTCTCTTGTGCTTGTACATTAGGTAGCTAGTTTTAGTCATTCTCTTAATGGGGAAACTATATCAAGCAAGGGAGTTAGGGAGTTTATAGTTAAGAAATCCCTTAGTGGAAATATGGTTCCTTTATGTAACAATTGGGTATAAATCTCTTAGTGGAAATCCCTTAGCTAATAGTAAAATTAGGTCTCTTTATGTATCCCTTGGTGGAAATCCCTTGAACATAGTAAGAATTAGGTCTCTTTATGCTTAACTTTAGGTCATGTAAAATATTTCAAATTATGTATTTGGTTCAACTATCCAACAATTTTTTCTTAAATCTCTCAGTCATCCAAACAAACAAATACGTCCCTTCATCTTAATTTTAATTTTATATTAGGCTCATACAAACAACCATCAATCCCATTCCATTTAACATGACAATAAAAGAATTATTATAAAGTAGAGCATTTAAACAATGCTAATGGGAAGTTTAAGCAATGACATATAATCCATGTTTATGCAAAACCTTCCCTACATCAAGGGGTCACCAATAGGGTCACCAAGGTTATAATAAAAAAAGGATATCATCGCCACTTTTAAACCCTTAGAATTCATTAGATAAAAGATGATATCATTAAAGGATACCATGGACCAATGTTAGTATAATTGGTCTATAAGGTAGAATACACTTGTGGCAAAAACTACATCAGGGAACTGGGTGATCATTTCAAATAGGATTAAGAGCATGAAGCTAATATTAAGAATGGGCTCACACCTCAACATTAGTCAAGCAATGGGCTCACACACACCTCAACATTAGTCAAGCAATCCAAGACACCAAAATCTTGGCCAAATTGATTCATGGATGAATGTTTATTTTTTGCGTCTTTTTCTTTGATGTGGATTGTGAATGATAAACCTCTCAGTGGAATGGCAATCCCTTGGCGAACCCAATTTCTGATTTCAATGACTTCTATGTGGGTTTTTTTTATTATTGTGAAAAAATTGTGGTTTTATCTTCTGTTACTTATCCCTTTAGATATCATTTCATGCCTAAGAAGACGACTAGGAGATGAATCGATGGTCTTCACTTCGGTGTTTAAAGACCTATAGATTCAATTGCCTTGTTTTTCTGTGCATGGATGATGAGTGAAGGATAAGAATTCACCATGATTTCTATGGGCCCCTTACTTATCTTTTAGGTGATTGACTCATGGCTAAATGACCAGTATTTGTGCCTTCTAATGAGCGAGTACCTCTGTGGCTTGATTGTTTAAAACTTTGATCTATCTCTGTGTTTTTAATTGCTTGAACTTGTGTACATCTTTGGATTTTTTTTTATAAACTCTGCATTGTGGATAGATATTGCGGAGTGATGTCGACATGATATTATGCAAACATTCCTCGCAAACACTCTAGGCATTCTCAAGAAGGAAGAACAATAACTCCTTCTTCAACTAAGACTCCTAGTGAGCACCGACAATCTCGTCAGAGGAGAGTTTCAACCGAGTCTGTAAATAGATCAACTACAGAACCTGCTCAAACCAATGTTATGGATGCAACCTTCTTGGATAGGTTGTGCATCAACACTCCTACACCTGAGAATGTAGGGAATACCTCTGGACCAAAGAACATTTCTGGTAAGTTTCTTAAATTTTGTTTATTTTTGTTGAATTTTGTTGTATTTAAATTTATGTGAGGTTAAATCTTGAAGTTAATTTCAAATGTCTGTGTAGGCAATCAATTTAGAGCAAGGGGCGACAATGAGAGTGGATATCATGAAGATTCAAATGTCAGTGCAAAGGGTGAAGGTTGATGTAGGAGGTCGCGTTATGAAGAAACAGAAGATTACATGCCAACATCCACCTATCCTTCAGAAGTTGGCGATGAACTTCCCTAGGAAGGGAATACCGAAGCAATGACGCTTGAGCGATGCTCAGGTGTTAAAAAGAGGTTGGAAAATGATTTGGCAGTCTTGGAACTTCCTTTGGAGAGCAAACAAAGTTTACAAATTGTTTTGCATTCACTGGAAAACTTTATCGATGCATATCAGAAGATGGGGCTAACCACTGACAGTTTTGTCGATCTAATGAGGTGACGAAAGTAAGAGGTGATGGGTATTGATAAATGGGATACAGTAAAAAACAAAGTTTCAAAAGAATACGCCATCTCCATGCTCAATTTCAAAGAGGGTCCAAAGCGAAAAATGTTGAAGGTGCAATATTTTAAGCACCCCGACTTTGTCGGAAATCTGTATAACATATTTTTGGTTGCATATGGGAAATTGTTGTGGAACAATAAGGTTCCACACTATTTTGCAAGACATTTTTTGCGGAGTTTTTTTTGCACATGCACCCAGATTATACCAGTCTATCGTCCAAATATTATGGTACTGCTAAAAGACGTACATATGATCGCAAAGGGGCATATCGAAGTGGGGCATTGCCGAGGCATCCATAACCTTTAGTAACTCGCCCAAAAGGGGCATTTGCATCATTTTTAGAGTTCCAGTCTACATCAGAAGTTGACAAAGAGGCCAGGACTGCAATCGGTGAAAATTTGGAAGCTATGTTCTATGGTGTTGATTTTGGCATGAAGCGTCAGCGAGAAGAAGCCAATTCTCGGGCCATATTTGTTGATAAAACAGATGCAGACTTAAATGCAATGTCAGCAGAAGAAGTTTTGTATTATGCCAAATTTTTTCGGGATGGTTGGAAGAAGGTCATTTAGAATGATGACCTAAATCACAGATTGGTATGTGATCTATTTTGGCAAATTTTGACGCATTTTATGATAGTTTACTTCAAGTTCTAGATTTATATATCCTTGTTTCTATAGAAATAATCGAGTTCTTCTTGCCATTAATCACAATTTGGAGATATGTTAAACGAATCTCCAGTTTGTAAGGGACTTGATTCGACAAGTTTGAATTTGGATGGATTGAATCAGGTATGTTTTTTCTAATAGTCGTTCAATCTCCACTATTTTGAATAAGAGTTCAACAACATTTATAATTTTGTATAATTGTGAACAAGTTGAATCATCGATTTAGTTCTTAGTTGTATTGTTCACGGCTCTCTATTTCATCTATTCCATCTCCTGGTACTTGGACTAGCTTGTCTCAATTCTCATTGGGAGAGTTTGAAGTGGGTGGGAGTTCACAAGTATCATTTAATCTCTTAAAATCATTTAAATTTAATGTGTTATATAATCGTTTGAATATAATTTATTAAATTTTCAAATTTGAAATATGTTATATAGGCTAATGTGGAGAAGAGAGTACATGAGAGTGTGTTCAGAAGAGAGATTGGGATTGAGGAAGCACCCAGATTAGGAAAGAATTTGTCCATTCAGGATGATTCATAAATGTACGTTCTTGACTTTTATGAAATTTTTGTTTTCTCAAATTTATAGTTTTTAGTCTTTCCTCAATTATTTTGAATTATATAGAATCCCTAGATAAGTTTTTCATTGTCTTAAATGGTGTACACTCAAACTTATTTATGGTTAGATCATGATGAACACCTAATTTTGAACTTAAATATGTTTGAATATTTGAGAACAGATTCTTAAATGGTGTACACTCAAACTTATTTAAGGTTATATCATGATGAACACCTAATTTTGAACTTGAATATGTTTGAATATTTGAGAACAGATTATATCCCACATTAGAAAAGAGAAAGTTTTTAAATTTTCCTCGATTGCAGTCATTTCTTTCTTGTCCAAGAATGGCATAGTATTATATGAGAACATCTATTCCATCGAAGAAAGAGAAGATAAGTATTTTTCAGAATTTAAAATGGAGATTTCTGAACTTGTTTAGACAATAAGTAGTTTTTTGGAAGAATTGCTTAATATGGAGATTTATGAGTCTTTTGGTTTGAAAGGGCATCGTGAAATTTGATTATATGACCACTACAGAAGAATATGAGAAGTATTTAACTACTGAGGATAAATTAGTATTTTATTGATCTGTGTAAATATGATCAAATAACAACACCTGGGATGAGAATTACATCTAAGGATTTGGGACTTTATCCACAAGGAGAATTTACGGAATGATTTTGGACTTTATCCACAAGGATATAAGTATTTATTTGGAAGAATGACTTAATACATGGAGATTTGTGAATTATCTTCATACACAGTTTATATCTATTTTCAGATTATTATCTAACTCTAACTCTAACTCTAACACACAATTTGTTTTACCAAGAACACAATAACATCACTTGGGATTAAATTTTCACCTCAAGGATTTGGGACCTTATGTATGTCAATTTTATTTTAATTACAATTTTTGAATTATGTATTATTTCACATGTTTGAATTGTAAATTTTTAATTTTTGAAATCTATTTTTTTGTTGGTTTGAATTTCATGTATGAAGTCATCTATCTTAAAGAAATGGCTTAGAGTCCAGAATTTTGGAGTTAAATGTCTTTGTTTTGGTTATCATCCTAAAATGGATGTGGAACTTATGTATTTTACAGTGTTATTATTTAGACTTTGATTATAT
>SNQJ01S0040022.1:92563-114154 GCA_010110895.2 Picea sitchensis
AATATGTGTTTAAAATCTGCAACGTTTTCAGCTTGGTCAACTTCAAAAAATTCTAGAAATTATAATATTCATCTGTTAAATTAAAAATGATAGTCATAATAAAATAGAGTCTCTGTAGATTGTTGCATTATATTTTGTTTCTTAAAAACATAAGTTTAATAATAGATACATTGTTGTAGAAATAAGTAACGCATTATCATTCATTTCATGTTTAAGGAACATACTGTTAAATAATTGTCAAATTGACATATCAAATCGTGATAAAAAAAATTGAAAAATAGTCATTGGAACGCTAACACAATTCTTCACAAGTTTTGTTTTTACTGTAAAGTGAAATTCTGAATAAAAAAAATACTTTTGTATGTCGGAAGTTGAATAACTTGTGAAAATACAGTTTTTTTTCTTATAAAACAAGCAAAAGTGTAACCCATCTTCATGATTTAATCCCTTCCTCTTCCAATGTCTTTTACCATACAATTTGTTCACCAAATGTTTTTGAACTAGGGCTCTAATACTTATATGATTCATAATAACCTATGTTAAGTGGATTCACTAGCACATACCTTAATTCATGTTATGGAAATAAAATTGTTTATGAGTATTGGTTATTTTATTATGCATAAAATATGTTTCCATATCACTTATAGACTATAATTTGAATGAAGAAATCGGTGCAAACAAGCATGATAATAACACAATACATACATACATAGTAAGAGCACAAATATTTTTCCATGGAAGCCTATTTTTGGAAAACCAAGAAGAATTCACCCTTTTTTTATTTTTTTATGCTTAAAAATTATTACAAAAATAAGCTAGACACTCTCAAATATTTTTTTTGTGTATTATTACTTTTCGATTTCATTTTTCAAAATTCATGTGGGATCTGAGACAATATGTTCAACAACATGGGTATTCTACAACACAGGTATTCAGGACGAACACCTTCATTAACCACTAACAAAATCCATGGACCTAGCCAAGATGGTCACTTAGAGCAATTTATTAATGTAACATACCCCAGTACCAACAAACTAAAAAAAAATTATGATACCACAATGTAGCATCCACAGCCCCAAGTTGGGCCATGCCATAGAAAGTTTTCATCTTTGATACCATTTAATTAATAGCATGCTATTCATATGCAACAATTATGCAATGCAAAAAACATATCATTCATGCATAAACAAGTATAATAAAACATACATAATTTATATAAGAATGCACACAATAAATAGCATAAAAACATAGATAAAATAACACTCATATCTTTAATAATTCACTAAATAAATGAAGACCTCTGATCCAAGTGGATATCGGTGGCCACCCACCTTTTCCAAATGGCTCAGAACAATTTTCTGACAATTTTGGCAATTTACTATTTTTAGCAGGTTTTAACTTCCGGGGCCATTTTGAGGGTCCGAATGAATGTTTTTCAATATAGAGTTTCTCAATGATATATGAAGGCATAATTTATCCCCCACAATGAATATCCTCGACGATACCTTTCCAACCAGCTATCACACACCTAAAACGGAGATCGTATGCAAAAGTTACGACCCTGGGAAGTTGATGTACTCACTTACCCAAACGGGGCCCACATGAATTTTGGTGCTTCATCTCCTAGGGTTAGGTTTTTGGATGTCTAGGGTTTTTGGAATTCCTTCTTATTGTAAAAATGCCTTCATATCCTCATTTTAATCATCTTCTTATGAATGCGAGTAGCTATCACATCTCTTCTCAGAGATAAGCTGCCACCATTCTATCGAGTCTTTCACTCTGTATTTTACAGTCTCTGTACATTTATTTCATTAATAGAAATTGTGTATTACTGTATATTTGTTTTTATGGTTGCATCTCTAATATATTTATGTTATATTATTGAATATCTGCGATATTTATGTGCATTTCTTTATTATATTTCCGATCTCATTTTGTGTCGAAAATAATCCGGATCAACCTCATACTTCCCTCAAATCCATAAACTCTGCTACTCATAAAACTCTCAGCAGTTGGTCACCCCGACCTGAGGCTAGAAAATCCACCAAGGAAGGATTCCTAAGACAAAATAAGCTCTAGGCAACACAATAACACACAACTCAAGGTTCCAACTGCTACAACTAGCCTACATCCTCTCATCCCCGAAAACCTATCCCACCCCAGGAAGTGTGCCCTTTCTCTTCTCAATGGTCCTTCATCTACCCCACTTCCCTTCTAAGGCTTCAAAAACAAGCGAGAAAAAAAGTCTTAGAGCTTTGTATATATTTCACAATACATAGGGAAAACAATTCCCAATAGTTCTCCCACCTAGAGAGAAAGCTCGCGAGCCTAACAACCCACTTCTTCAACATGCACATAGGTAGAATAACTTGTTTCTTCAACTCAAGCTACTCAGGTTTACTATATACCAACAACTCCCACAATATCCTCAGTAAAGGTATGAATGGTGATGGAAGGAAGCTACAAATGGCCACCAAAATAGTGAGAATGATGAGTGAATTATGGTAAGAATGATGGAAAATACATTATTTCCTGAATTTATGTATGCATGCTCCCAACTTGACACTTTTCATGTTGATAAATACCTAGTCCCCACTTGGATGATATGTTCCCTATCCTTATGAATTATGATAAAATATCACATAAATTAGACTTTAGAAAATATTAATATAATATTCCATTGGGCTTAATCCCGCCTTGGCTTACCCCTCTTCCTAGACTCTTATCCCGACATACTATTTATGTCTAGTTGGTCTGCAGTAGTGATGTATTTTTATTAACAATCTAAGTGTGATTACATATTACAATGATAGGCTCGTTGGCCTTTTAGTATCTATGTTCTCCAACCTTAGAATCACACAGGAACCCTGGCCTCAAAATATCTTGTCCCATTGGCCTATATGTACATTTAGAATTGGGGATCGACCTATGGGTATTACATTTCCCTCCCCATTATTTATTCACTATCCTCGGTGCATTATATACACATGTACAATAAAAAATATTCAAAAATATGTGGGTACACCTTCCATATGGCATGTTTAGGTTCCTAGGTTTCATCTTCAAGACCGTAATAGGCCCGTTGGATATTTACCAATCCTATTGCTTGATTATATAGCAGATTGAATTTATGATCCAATATGTACATCGAAAAAACTAGGAAATCTCCTTCTTGGTCCACCTAATTTGCATTCTAATCAATTACATGATTAGCATCAGGTACACACTTTTTAAGCAAAGACACATGGAATGCATTATGCATGCACATGGATGTAGGTAGTGCAAGCATGTATGCAATAGGACCAATCCTCTCCATGATTTCAAAGGGTCCACAATATTGTTTTTCTAATTTTGAACAGTTCCCCAACTTCAAGGAACTTCTCTTGTCCTTCACTTTTAAGAAGACTTGATCACCCACTTTAAACTCTATGTGAGTTCTTTCTTTAACTGCATAACTTTTTTTCCTATTTTGGGAAGCCTTTAAATTCTTCTTTATCTTCACCATTTTCTCTTCCATTTCCCTAAGAAACTCTAGACCAACCAATGCTCTATCTACTGATTTGTACTAGCTCACTAGCGTATTGCACTTTCTATCATATAAGGATTCAAATGGGATCATCTTAAAAGATGTAGGATACCCATTATTATAAGAAAATTCAACTAAATGTAGATATGCTTCCCAATTTTATGGTTTATCCATCACATACACCCTTAACATATATTCAATCACTTGATTGACCATCTCAATTTCCCATCTGACCTTGGATGATAGACTGTGCTAAAGATCAATTTTGTCCCAAATCCTTTGAATAATCCCTTCCAAAAGTTTGATGTAAACTCGATATCTTTGTTATAAACAATTACCTTAGGAAAACCATGAAGCCCAACAATTTTCCTCATATAAATATATGCAATGTTAGCTTCCTTCTAAGTTATCTTCGTTGGAATAAAATGGGTATCTTTAGTGATCTTATCCACCACCATGATGGAATCATGCTACTTCTCTATTTTTGGAATCTTGGTGATGAAATAAATTTTCACCACTTCCCATTTCCACTTAGTAATGGGAAATGATTGTAAAAAACCAGCTAGATGCATGTGTGTATACTTGAACTTCTAATATTCTAGACATTTGGCTATATAATCAATCACCTCTAAGTTCTTCAAAATTGGATAGAAATATTGGCTCTTAACAGTTGCAATTGTTTTATGGTAATATGGGTTCCCAACATAAGTCACATTATGCATCTCTCTCAACACCATAATTTTCAACTCTTGATAATTAGGCAGATAAACTTTGCCCCTTTACTTGAGTATTCCCTCCTATCTTAGCTCAAAATCTTGAATTTGTTGTTGATTATTACCTTGTTGTAATTTATCTTTTGCTTCCATATAGTGTTGATATAATTTTGAAGATCCCAAAATTATATCCTTCAAATTAGATTTGCACATGCTAATAGTTGAAGCATGCATCTCATACACCCTCCTACTGAGTGCATATTCCACCTTTTTCTCCTTGTCTTTCATATGCTTAATATCAAATTGATATTCACTCGGAAATCCCAACCATTTACTTTGTCTGAAATTCAAAGTTGGTTGTCCAAACAAATATTTCAAAACACAATGGTATGTCCTCAGCTCAAATGTTCTTCCCATGAGGTAGTGCCTCCACATATTCAAGGCATGCACTATGGTTTCTAACTATAATTCATGACTAGCATAGTGTCTCTCATGCTCTTTTAAATTTATTGACTCGTAGCATATAACATGCCCATTTTGACTAAGGAATCCCCCAAGTCCTTCCTTGCATGCAACAATGCACACCACTAAATAATCATTTGGATCTGAAATCTTTAATATTCGTTCACTTGTCAATAAATTCTTAAAGTGTTGGAAAATTCTTCCACAATCAGAGGTACATTCAAATATCATACCCTTGTTTTGAAAATAAGTGATTGGGTGTGCAATGTTTGAAAAGACCTCAATAAATATTATATAATAAATTGCAAGCCCCATAAATGATATCACCTCTAAGATAATATTTCATATTGGTCATCCCTCAATGGATCTTATTTTCTTATGATCCACCATTATCCCTTCCTTTGAAATGATATGGCCCAAATAAGGTATCTTCCTCTAGTAGAATGAGAACTTGATCAACTTTACATATAGATGATGCTCCCTCAATACTTGTATCACCATCCTCAAGTGCTACTCATGTTCTTCTTCAGACTTGTAGTAAATAAGTATGTCATTCAAGAATATAATGGAAAGAGTATCCAAGTAATTTCTGAAAATAACATTCTTTAAACACATGAAGATAGATGGTGCATTTAAAAACCCAAATGGAACCAATGTAAACTCACAATGGCCACACCTCGTCCTGAAATTATTCTTGCCGATATATTCTTCTTTGACTCTCACCTGATGATAGGTTGACCTAAGTTCAATCTTGGAGAATATCTTTGCATCTTTCAGTTGGTCAAAAAGATCATATATTCTTGGAAAATGATACTTTTTCTTCAAAGTCATGTTATTCAGTTGACTAAAGTCAATGTATAAAATTAAGGTGCCATATTTATTCTTAAAAAATATTACTGATGCACCCTAAGGTAACACACTTGGGCATTTATACCCCCTTTTCAAAATCTCCTAAAGATTCGTTTGTAATTCCTTAAGCTCTGGCATGCTCATCCTATAAGGAGTTTTGGATACAAAGGATGCTCTAGGAATCAATTTAATAGAGAAATCAATATCTCTCTTCATTGGCAACCCCAATATCTCTTTAAATACATCCTCAAATTCTTTCAGGACTACATAGTCTTCAATATTTGGCACTTTATCTGAAGTTTCCTCTTCCACATGCACTATAAATATTTGGAAACCTTTCCTGAATCTTTTCTTCAAATGCAAGGTTGGAATTTCTCTTATGATTAATACACTTGGAATACCTAGAATTGTCCTTAAGTTTCCTTCCTCATCTAAGCAAGTAAGGGATTTGTTAGAACAATCTAGGATATCATGATTATTTTCCAACCAATACATACCAACTAGGAAATCATATGAACTCAAAGGTATGATATTCAAATATTCTTTTTCTCTCAGTCAATTCATGTCCATTGGACATTCCTTGGAAAACTCATTAATTCTTCTTTGATCTCATGTATCTAGCGTGACCAACCAAGATTTCACAAGTTTTATTCTTAGCAATTGAAATATTTTTTCCAACTTAGGATATATATAACTATGAATAGTTCTTGAATCAATTAAAATACCAATAGGTTGATCAATGATCTTACTTTCCACTTCAATCATGTGATATTGAAATTCAGCTTGTTTGTTGTCCAGGGTTACATAGATCATTGGCATGCTTTTACCCATGTTCTCAATTATATCAGCGTGTTATACATTGTGAATAGTCCTTGCGTTTTCACCTCTATGAGGAAAATCGTTGTACATGTGATATCCCTCACAACCCTTACATTTAATAGGTTGTTGTCTTGTTCTTTTTCCCAATGTTTCTGACATTTTGGGCTCATTTGGAGCTGGTTTCCCCTCATAATTGTTTCTGAAGAATGATGGCTTGTTTCCCTTCTTTTTATTCTCCATCTTACCCTTCTTCTTATCTTCCCAAGCCTTTAGGAAGTTTGTTCTTCCTCTATTATTATCACAAAGGAACTTTTATCTCCTTATTTCTTCATACAACATCTTGGGATCATCATACTATATCTTGTCACTAAATATTGATGAAAACCCACTCAGGAACCTTTGAGTCTTGACCTATTCATTTTTTATGAGGTCAGCATAATTAAAGAGTTCTAAAAATATCCTTTCATGCTCATCCATGGTCATACTCTCAAGCTTGAGTTTAAATAATTCTTACATCTTCCTATCATAATAAAACTTGGTCAAGAATTTCTTCTAAAAGTACTTCTTGAACTTCCTCCAAGTGATCTTGTTCTCATGAATGTGTTGTACTTGCAAAAGATAGTCCCACCGCATTGATGTTTTTAATTTCAATTGGTAAATGAAAATTCTTCTTTCTGCCTATGAGGAATAATTGTGCAACTGAAAATATCTCCTCATACCCAACAACAAAGTCTCTTCATCCTCATATTTATTTTGTTCACCATCAAAGGTGGGAGGCTTGATATTGTTCATTTATCCTTTTAGTTCATTCACCCAAAACCTCCTCTTATGCTTGTTGATAGGAGATATTATTGGACTATTGTATGCCCTTATAGTTGAGTGCCTTGGTGAGTGATGATGATGTCTACCCACACCCCTAGATTCTTTCCTTCTGGAAAAAGATCTATGACTCCTAGACTTGCTTTATTTTGTCTCCTTATCCATTTTATTTTCTATTTTGTACAAGATTTGCAACATATTGATGTTGAAGCCATCTTCTCACTCCTTAGCCTTCATAATATTCTTAGTATCATCCTTGTATCCTTTCACATCTCTTTGTAGAATCTTTATAATCTCCACCAAATTCATCATCTCCTCTTTTCCTTCTCCATGCCGATTGGGTTATGTCCCTACATTACCCATGCTCACACCCAACCCCCTAACTTCATATTCAAAGTTGTAAGTTTGTTGTGTATCTTCTGTTCTTCTGGTCTCCAATATCTCTGTTGAATTTTTCTTGGTTTTATTTGTACCCTTAGTTTTGCAAAATATGCATGCAATAAGATTTGTTAGACCATGATAATTTAACAAATCTATCATTTTATGCACCATTATTCCCTTTAAATGCACCAAAAATATCATTTCTTATTTCTTGTGAATTCTACTAGGCTATTTACATTTTTGGGTGAATACATGGACTACTTTGTCAAAGACCTTTCCAAAAACTATTATGTTTCTCAATTTTGAGTCTTGAGCGAAAATTTATTACTGGCAAGGGAAATGAAATGAATATCATCTAGGAAAGGATATCCATTAGCACACGCAACATAGCTTCAATGATCAATGAACATCCAATGATTCCTTTGTATTTAATATTGATTGCTTTTATGTTATCGTTGGCCACTTGAATGCTCAATACGACCCTAATACTCAAAAATTATCCAATCTGGACTTTGATTCAATCTTAGTCGTCGAAATATTCCATCGTGGGTATAAGGTCATCATTTCTTCCATTCAAAATTATGTGGCCTCCAAAATATACTCTCACATTTTGTCACCATTATATTTCACCCATACTTAGAAACGTTTCCAAACATTTCACCATGGGTCTAATGAATTTGCATTCAAAATTATGTAGCCTCCAACATACTCCTTCACGTTTTGTCGCACTTGTTTTGCACCCATACTTAGAAAAAAAATCCAATAATTTCACCACGGGTCTAAGGCATTTTCATTCAAACTTTTGTGACCTACAAAATACACATTCATTTTTCACTTCACTTGTCTATATATGTGGCTCCATCCATCCAATTGATTCTTCATACTTAGAAAAATTCATATCATTCATCACACTCGATGATGTCTTGATACATAGTCATTTTTTGAGATCTCACCATGGGTGTGGAGTCAAGGTTCCATAGGATAGGCTAGTGTGTTGGACACACCTACCACACTTAGAGGGGGGGTGAATGAGTGTGGGGCTCTTTTTCTCAAAACTTCCCTCTTACACAAAACTCATTAGTTAGCATTCAACATTTTACTCATTACTCATTGTTGTCATTTATAACCAATTAGATGTGAACACATATCAACAACATATATCCACAATATATCATCAACAAGTCATCACCACAAGGAACACAAAGAACACAATATGTATGTACAATTTTCTTTTTATTACGGACTACAATCCTTGGGGGTTTTCAGCGACAACTGAATAGAGTACAACTCTACAAGGGCACCAGCTCTATCATGCAAGACTCAACTTACACACTCATCACCAACTGATATGAGGCAACAATCCTCAATAAATATCAATCTGCAATAGGTACATGACCTGTCGGTAGTGCAACACACGTATGTATGTGCCCTACTAGTAGTACAACCCGCATGTATATGTGCCCAAGCAATACTACAGCCTGTGTATACCTTCTGAGCTATTAGGGTTTATCATTTTCATCACATGCTTAGATCCTCTGCAACCTTCAATCATATTTTATTCTGTCTCTCACTGTCCAAACTGATCCACAGCCAGTCACAACTCATCCAAGCTCTCCAATATTCTACTCATGCTCCACAACTAATCAATATGAATGTTATCTCAATCATGTATAAACAAATAGTATACCATAGCAATCATGTTACTACTGAATCACAAGAGTATTGTTCACTCCATCAACCAACATAGACCACATCACAACATCCATACCAAGAATGCCCTAAGAATTTCCAACACAACAAGTTATATTATCCATCAAGACAATAATGTAATCATACCAATGTCTCAGTGACAGATCTGAGCCCATAGAATGCAGATCTGGAACCTGCTTCAGTCTTCAACATCTTTTTATCAGCTCAACCACAAAAATCCATGATTTTATCCATTGTATGCTCCCTATACATTGACATCCCGCATACTGTACACACCCTATACACAGACAACTTGTGTATACGCACCCTATACATAGACAACCCGCGTATGCACTAGAAAATAGGGTTTTTTTGTGATTGTGATAATTTCTCCGTCATGATCTCAAACTTGTCGAAACTTCAATGCATCCATGAGATCCTCCTAATCTCCTCTCTCTCTCATAATAGATCTTCAATCATGCTCAAGAGATCCACACCAAAGAAGCTCTCCATCAATACTCCAAAAGATATTCTCCCAAGATGCTCTGCATTGATTCACAAAAAGAATGATTTGCAAGAGTCCATAGCTATCTTATTTATACTTTCATCATCTAGTTCACTTAACCCGTTTCTAGGTCACTTAACCTATTTTCCTTATTTTTAGGGTTAACCACTTTCCATAAATAGAAAGTTCTTCAATATTTTATCATTTAAATATTTTTTTTTATTTTGTCATCTTGCTTTATCATTTAAATAATATTTCTTGATTTTGTCACTTCTCTTTATTATTTAAATAATCCACCTTGACTTTGTCACTTTACTTTATCATTTAAATAATGATTTCTTCGTTTCAAGCACTTGGACTTCTTTGACCTTTTGGGGCTTCAAGCCAACATGTGAGGGTCCTCCAACTTCGTAAGGCCATAACTCTCAAACCATGAGGAGTTATGTGGCATTCCACATACCACAGGAAATGGCATGACAAGTACTATCCATCTAGGATAGTTTTACCAACAACTTCATTGATCTTCATCTCATTATTCTATATACAAGCATGGGTCCTCCAACCATTCTTCTAGGATAACTCAATCTACAAAGTGTCTTCCTATGAGGGATTTCACCATAAGGGGACCACTTTGGAGTTCATCCATTTGTGAACTTTATCAACCGTGATAAGAAAATAATGAGTCATCTATACATTTTTCCAACAATTCATCATATACTAATGAAACCACATTGATCCATCTTCATCATGTATCAATGACAACCCATTGATCTGTCTTCATCATATCAATGACAACTCATTGATCCATATTCATCTATGCATTCTCATCAAGGACAATACATATTACATTACATCAATCATCCATACAAATCTATACAAATGAGCCATAGTTTTTCCTACCCGAAAATCCTTAGACACAAGAGAAGTGTGAGCTTCTCATATTACATGGACTCGTTCACTTGTAGGAATGTGTAGCTTTCCAAGATGGCAGAGTAGTTTTCCCTACAGACAATAGTTCTCTACCTATGCACCATAGGTTAGCTTCTTATATACTTCTTTAAAATCTTCATCAATACCATATTGTTCCACATAGCTATCATGATAAATAAGTGTTCTTCAAAATAATAGAAGCAGTAATAGAAGGTCTAGAAAGCATATTGACTACCTTGTTACTTGTACACTTTTTGTACTTGATTACCAAATGAAATTTTTGTAGGAAACTCATCCATTTATAATGTCAATATTGTTACAGTTTGGTTTGTGCTTGGATATAATGTAAGGGTTGGTGATCTGTATGTAGGATTGTTTCCTTCCCTAATAAGTAGTGCTTCCATTTCTTTACGCTTTGAACTAATGCATACAACTCTTTATCATATGTAGGATAGTTAACAAGAACTTGGTTAAAAGTTTCATAGTGGTAACATATAGCTTTACGATATTGCATCAATACTGCACCCATGGCGTATCCACTGGAATCTATATTGATCTCAAATGGTTTTGAATATTTGGCAGTGATAATAATGGTGTGGTACTGATATTTTCCTCGAAAGTGTCGAAACCTTTTTGTTGATTTCCTCCCCACTGAAAAGTGTTATTCCTACTCATTAAGGCATGCAAAGGAGTTTTTATAAAGGAGAAGTTTGAAATGAACCTCCTCCAATTCTGGACTTCACCTAAGAAGATCTGTATCTTGGTTACACTTTTGGGCTTAGGTCAATTTACAATTACATCAATTTTGGAAGGATCAATTTTTTATTTTCCTCCTCCTACAATATGACCTAAGTACAAAAGTGTAGTCTTGCCAAATTCACATTTAGACACTTTTACATACAAGTTTTCCTTTTGCAAAGTATCCAATACATGATTTACATGCCTCACTTGTTCATCCCAAGTCCCACTAAAAATAAGAATGTCATATAAATATACAATCATAAAATCATCTAGAAAATGCATGAATACATCATTCATCACACGCATGAAAGTTGTCGAAGCATTACAAAGCCCAAATGGCATAACTAACCACTCAAACAATCCTTGTTTGGTTTTAAAGGCAGTCTTCCATGCATCTTGTTCTGCAACCCTGTATGATGTTATCCACTGCACATACCATCATGAATAAATCATCCCCCCACATGCATCTCAAATATGGAGTGATTGTGAAGAAAGGATATCATGCTAACCTGCTCCTAAAACTAAAGAAAGGGATGAAATAATTTATTTGATTAAAAGGACATTCATCCATACATGAGAAACATCATATTTACATGCCTTTAAGAAGAATTATGAATAATTCTATATTTAGAAGGACATGAAAAGGAGATATTTATTCAAGGAAATCATATATGATCCAAATTAAATAACTATCACGACAACTTCATGCATATAATATCCAACACATAGGAAGTATTAGTGACATGATGAATCAAATTAATATTCGTCCAATATATGAGAGTATAAATATGAATATCTTAAGCACCATATGCTAGCAAACCTCGAATAAGTCATCCATGAAAATGATCAACAAACTACATCAAACTCATCCAATACATGTACTAGATCATCAAACCTTATAGCCATATAAAATCATTAAACATTTGGGAAATTGTGTAAAGTAGGAATATAATGTGTCGACCACTCACACAAATGTCAACAAGACATCATAGGTAAACTAAGAATCATGAATACATTTGAAATCATAAGATCAAAAGAGATAATAAACCTTCATCAAAGAAATCATCAGTCAATACCAAACCTCAATTTCCTCAAAGTAGAACAAGAAATAACATTAGGATCAAGTGGTAGAGGACTAGTCAGTAGGATTGAAATTCTAATAGATGGGGGGATTTCCTTTCACTTGTAAAAGAAAAAGTAAAGGGGGGGTTTTGCAACCACAACACCGGGAAGCTACACAATCTACTACAAAAATAATGCAAGAAAACCTTAAATGATTCCAATCCACTATACCAAGAATATCTAAGCCCTACACTATTTGTTTTCAATAATATCCACCCTCCAAGCGGCCTTCCAATCCTGACCATATCCCCTCGCAAAACCTGCAGTGGAAGGGTTTTTCCAAAAACCCCAATGAAAATGTTGGCTACAAGATAACTCCAATAAAATATCAAATCATAATTATAATGGGAAGGGTTACTCTTCTATTTATGATTTCCTTGGACCTTCTAGATCTTTCCCCATTTTGACCAAATAAAATCTTCATTTCCTTCCAAATCCATTTAAATACTATTATCTATCATATTTAATGTTACTTTGAGGATTTGCCATTATTTTTACCTAGTGACACCAAATAAACCTCCTTGAATCCATTTTCCTTGTTGACTCTATCCTATGTGATGGCAACCACACCCGCAGGCACGTCCGCTCACAGGATCTTCTCTTCCTTTCGACCCGAAGAACTCTAAGGTTCCTCTATTTCCCTATCGGGAAATATTCACCCATCCGTGCGATCCCCTCCCTGCACTCGGAGGATCAGAACTCGCGACTTCGTGAATCCAAAGGTCAGTGGTTGGGCGTTGGTTCTACGAATCCCTGAACGCCGATACAATTCAACACTGACCTCTTCCCGTTTCCTATCGGAACTTTCTCTATTGGGATCTCGGCACTCGCGGTGTCAAGAAGCTCGGTTCTCCGGCTCCCGATATGCCGAAACTCTTATGAGCTCACGGCTTTGACTTTTCAACGATCCCGTCACCTCGTCGGGATTTTGGACTTCGCGGGATCGCGAATCCTGATGTCCAATCTTCAGGACTTCTCACTGCGAGATCCTGATAAGATGTGCCACTTGTCCTCCAATTTGACTCCTATGGCCCACACTCTTCTCGTAACCATCGGGATATCGAGTATCACAATATCGCGATTCCCGTTGCAATATTTCAGAGTTTCACTCCATGAAACCCCGATACCCAATTCCACGTGCGAATCTGACGGTCCTTGTGACTCAGATCAATGGCTCTGCCCCTCCTGAGCTTCGAACCTTTCCAAACTATCGATGTAACTTTCTCGCACCTCTGGGAGATCTGATGACCCACATAATCTCGCGAATTTTCTTTGGAGTATACCGATCGTCTATCTTTCCCTATGAAACCTACAAAATGACTAAGTGTTCCCCTCCACAGAACTCGTTCACCTGTTCGCAAACCTGCGACGCCTCCTACGAAATTTCAGTCGCATCTCCCCTGCGCTATCCTTCAACAAAGTCGAAAACCTAACTCTACTGAGCCTTTCCCACGACTTCAAGTCCTTCAGGAAAACTCTTGCACGCACTCCTTGTGGAAACCCTTCAACCACGTCGAAGTGGTGAAGTCTTTTGACTCTGCGCACACCGGCAGCAGCAGTCCTTCGATACTTCACTCAGGTTCACAACCCTGAGACTTTTACCTGGTCTACGCACTCCTTGCAAGGCTCCTATGCCCAACTACAATTCTGGGATGAATGAGAACAAAAGCTATCCCTATCTGAACCCTCTATCAACGCACTCCTTGCGGACACTTCAACTGCACTCCTTGCAGGAATCCACTGGCTCAAATAGAGAAACAATTGAAATTCATTCCTTCTTCCTCTCAGACTTCAATTCAAACATGAAATCATATACACAGCATATAAAAGAAAATGTATAATAGGAAGCAAAAATTCATGAGCACATCAACGTCAATACACAGAGAACAACACAAACCATGAATTTAAATCAAAGCTTTCTTCTATTAATTCAAATGTCTGTACATGGGTGTTCTTACACAACTCTCTGCTTGTTCTTTCTCATCTACTTCATATGTTACAATGCACAATGAGGGTGTCTATATCCCATTTCCCTCTTGCGCTCTAAAGCTATCAAATCTAGAATTAAATTCTATCTACTTTACATTAACTATTTTAAATGCCTCCTATCTACTAAGGACGAGAGGAATCCGCTCAAGGTCCATTACAATATACAAGTGCGCCCTTTCTTAAATGACTCTTTTAAGATCTGTGTAACAATTCCAAAGCGTTTTCAAAATTTGTGTTGGTTTGTCCAGCTATCCTCCGCTTCCGCGCTAGCTCGCTTGATGTGTTGGCGATGCTCCTGCATCATAATCCCTCGCTTGAAAATTTTCATGGGATCCTATCCATGAGCCCCTGCATGGTATGTCCATGCTTCTGTATCTCTGCTTCAGTCTCCCAACTAGAATATTCCACTGGATGGTTCTTCCATTTGACCAGATACTCAAAGTATTCTTTCCACCTGGTCCTCTTGCTCACTTTCTTGTCCAGTATGCACTCCATTTGCGGCTTCTCTACAATTGGAAATTGTTTCATCCACTGGATCACTAGATGCTCAGTTCTAGTCTCTGATTCTCCAGCCTTGTATGGGTACAAATCTGAGATGTTGAATATCGGAGAAATTCCAATCCCATCGGTTAATTCAATCTCATAAGCATTCATCCCGAACTTCTTCAAGACCTTACATGGCCCAATTTTCTTCATCTTCATCTTGTTGTACATTCCCCTCGGGAACCTTTCTTTCCTCAAATGTGTCAGAACCAGATCACCAACCTCAAACTGAAGTTGTCTCCTATGTTGATCGGCTCTGCGTTTATACTCCTGGTTTGATTTCAGCAGTCGTTCCTTCACCTGGCTGTGAAGTTCTTTCATCGCCTTTGCAAAATTTTCTGCACTAGCGCTGCTAGTCGCAGTATGTTATGAATCCCTCAGTTCAGAAACTCCTCTCGGTTGCATGCCATATACGATATGAAATGGAATTTTCCCTGTACTCAGATTCACTGAATCGTTATACACAAACTCTGCCTGTGGTAATATATGGTCCCACTGGTTGTGGTGCTCTGTCACCAAGCTTCTCAGTAAGTCTCCCAGACTTTTTTTGACCACTTCTATCTGTCCATCCATCTGAGGATGATACGCTTAACTAAACAACAGGTTAGTTCCCATCTTTTTCCATAAGGTCCTCCAAAAATTCCCTACGAACTTCGTATCTCTGTCTGAAACTATACTCCTCGACAAACCATGAAGTCTAATGACCTCTTTGAAGAACAGATTGGCAATGTGAGTTTCATCACTGGTCTTCTGACATGGAATGAAATGTGCCATTTTGGAAAATCTATCCACTACCACAAAGATTGAATCAACACCTCTTTGTTTCCTTGGCAACCCCAATACAAAATCCATGCTTATCGCATCCCACGGCCTCTCTGATATGGGCAATGGTTGATATAATCCTGCATTCTTATTTCTCCCCTTCGAATGCTGGCAAACTCTACATCTGTCAACAAATCTCTTGTTATCAGCTCGCATTCCCGGCCAAAAATATGACTCGTTCAACTTTGTGAATGTCTTGTCATGGCCAAAGTGTCCTGCTAATCCACCACTATGTTTCTCCTTTAACAAGTTCTCCCTCATGGATCATTTTGGAATACACAGTTGATTTCCTTTGAACATCAACCCTTCCTGGATCGCATACTCTATCCATGGGTTTCTATCTCTGAGAACTGGATTCCCAGTTGCTTCATACGCTTCTCTAAAATCTTGATCATCTGCGTACATGTCCCTGAGATCATCAAAACCCAATGTTTTGACTCTGAACTCCTGCAACATCAAACACTTCCTGCTCAAAGCATCAGCCACTTTGTTAGCAGTACTAGAAATATGTTTTATCACAAATGTGAAATTTTGCATATACTCAACCCATTTGACATGTTTCCGATTCAACTTCTCATGTTGAGTCACAAACTGCAATGCATGATTATCACTGTACAATACAAATTCTTTTGGGATCAAGTAATGCCTCCATTTCTTCAATGCCTGTATGATAGCATAAAACTCCTTATCATACGTGGAGTATTTCAATTTTTCCTCATTCAACTTCTCGTTGAAGTACGCTATCGGCCTGTCTTCTTGACTTAAGACTGCTCTGATTGCAAACCCACTTGCATCACATTTCACCTGAAATGTTTTCTGGAAATCCGGCAACACCAACACTGGTTGTTCCGTGATCTTCCTCTTCAACAAATTAAAACTTTTCTCAGCCTCTGTTGTCCAGTGAAAAGATTTATGCCGCTTCTTCACTGTATCCATCATTGTTGCTCTAATTCCACTGAAATTCCTGATGAATTTTCGGTAGAAACTAGCCAATCCGTGAAAACTTCTCACCTCAAAGATATTCTTCGGTGATGGCCAATTCTTAATCACTTCCACTTTATCTGGATCCATCCTCAACTCATTTGCCAAAATAACAAACCCCAAGTAAATGAGCTCTGTCTTCATGAATGATGACTTCTTCATATTTATCAACAGCTTCTCCTATTGTAGTCTCTGCATCACTGTAGCCAAATGCTTCAAGTGTTCGGCCACTGATTTACTGTATATCAGTATGTCATCCAAATATACAATGACAAATTTCCCGATGAACTCCCTCAGGACTTCATTCATCAACCTCATAAAGGTACTTGGCGCATTTGTTAAGCCAAACGACATAACAAGCCATTCATACAACCCTTCATTGGTTTTGAATGTTGTCTTCCATTCATCACCTCCTCTCATGTGAATCTGGTGATATCCACTTTTCAAATCAATCTTTGAAAAGTATTTTTCTCCACTCAAGCAATACATCAAATCATCCATCCTCGGCAATGGAAATCTGTACCTGATGGTTATCTTATTTATCGCCCTTGAGTCAGTACACATCCTCCAACCTCCATCTTTCTTCGAACTGAGTACTATTGGAACAACACATGGACTCAAGATTTCTCTGACCAAACATTTGTCCAATAACTCCTGGACTTGCCTTTTGACTTATTCATTCTCCTGCGGCGTCAATCTGTACGCGGATTTATTTGGAAAATTGGCTCCTGGTATGAGATCAATATGATGACTCACACTCCTAATCGGTGGAAACGAACGAGGTAGTTCTTCCACTATGATGTCAGCGAACTCTCCCAGTAGTTCCTGAACTTCATCTGGTAAATCATCCACTCTTGTGCTAGTCAGAACAATCCTCGGCTTCCTGACCACAAAGAATTGTGGATCCTCCTTCTTCTTAACCTCTGTAAGAATTTCCTTCCCACTCATGAGAAGTACTGTGTTTCTAACCTCTGGCTTCACCTCCTTATCCTTTATCGGAAGCAACATGTGTGTCCTCCCATTCTTCTCTAGGGTGTATGTGTTCATTCTCCCATCATGAATCACATTCCTGTCATATTTCCATGGTCTACCCAGCAATAGATGACAAACATCCATAGGAATGACATCACATAATATATTATCATTATATCCCCCTATCTTAAATTCGACCAAGCATTGTTTAGTAACAGTTACCTGGTGTCCTTTCTGTAGCCATGAAACTCTGTATGGGCTTGGATGATCAGTTGTCTCCAGCTCCAGCTTTTCTATCATCTCAGTTGAAACGAGATTATATGTGCTACCACTGTCCACAATGACCTTGCATACCCTATCCTTGGTCTTGCAAGAATTCCTAAAATGTTTGGTCCTTTGGACTGAACTCTCCACCTCCTTCTCGGGTGTCAAAAGAAATTTTCGCATCATGAGCAATCTTCCGCCTTCAGCGTCTTCTGCCTCAACATCCTGCCTCTGTGCTTCGGCGATGTGAGCTTCTCCGATGTCCTTCTTTTTCTCTAGACACTCGTAAGACTTGTGTCCATTTTTCCCACATGTGAAGCATGTGATTACTCCACCTCTTCCTCTACCTCTACCTCTAGTATGAGGAAAAGTGTTGTTGTCAGCATAATCTCCTCTCTGCTCATTATGTTGGCCTCTCTATTCTTCATATTTCCCTTGTTGTGAACTTCCACCTCACTCAGTACAAGCCTGGGGTTTCTTCCAGTCGTCCTTGGGCTTCTGGAATTTATCCTAGGCAATTGATTTGCTTCTGGGCTGACTTTTGCCTCTGCCCCTCTGACTCTGCTTTCGGCTCAACTTCTCCTCAGCTTTTAGAGCCATCTGATAAGCATCTTCCACCGTTCGTATGGTTACCATTCTCATCTTATCCTGGATATCATATCTCAGGTCATTCATGTATCTAGCAACCTTCTCATCATCTCTCTCCCGATGACCTGCCCTAATGTTCAGTTTATAGAATTCCTCAGTGTATTCCTTCACTGTCATCAGCTTTTGTCTCAGGTTCTACATTCTCCCAAACAAAGTAATTTGATAGTCTCTCGGGATGAATTTCTCCTTCATCTTCGCGATCACTCAATCCCAGCTTTTGATCTTCTACCTGCCCTTACAACGTCTATCAACTTGTAGCTCATCCCACCACAATGTTGGATGTCCTTTCAAGCATGTGACAGCATGCTTGACCTTCTTTTCTTCTTCGACATCTTCATAGTCGAAGTATGTGTCTAGAGCTCTAATTCAGTCTAGAAGCTCCTCTGCATCAAAGTTTCCCTCGTAAATTGGAATATCCATCTTTTCTCTTGCACCCATCCTGTCAATAGCTTTGATCAAATTCTTGTTTGATGCATCTTCGACTGCAACTTCTTCTTCACGTTCATCCTCAATCTCTCTTTCGGAATCACTAAGATCCCCTGCACTAGCTATGCATCTTTGCGTTGTTTCCATGTCTTCGAGTCTAGCTCAGAGATCACGCATTTGTCTCTCCATGACTGGATCGGTCATATGCCTGCCTCTTCTTCTCTGCACCTCCCTATCCTCTGGATCGGGTGATTGCCTATCTCTTCTCGGCGACATGGTGAATTCCCTTTTTCTCTACTACAGAAAGCAAAGAACCTTTCTGTGCTCTGATACCAAACTGACAACAACTGCACCCACAGGCACGTCCACTCATAGGATCTTCTCTTCCTTTCGGCCCGAAGAACGCTAAGGTTCCTCTATTTCCCTATCGATAAATATTCACCCAAAGAAATCTCTATGCGATCCCCTCCCTGCACTCGGAGGATCGGAACTCGCGACTTCGCGAATCCAAAGGTCAGTGGTTGGGCGTTGGTTCTACGAATCCCCGAACGCTGATACAAGTCAACAGTGACCTCTTCCCATTTCCTATCGGAACTTTCTTTATCGGGATATCAGTACTTGCGATGTCGAGCAGCTTAGTTCTCCGGCTCCCGGGTCCCGATATGCCAAAACTCCGATGGACTCATGGCTTTGACTTTTCAACGATCCCGTCACCTCATCGGGATTTCGAACTTCACGGGATCGTGAATCTTGATGTCCAAGCTTCGGGACTTCTCGCTGTGAGATCCCGATAAGATGTACCACCTGTCCTCCACTTTCACTCCTGTGGCCCACACTCTTCTCGTAACCGTCGGGATATCGCGTATCGCAATATCGCGATTCTCATTGCAATATTTCAAAGTTTCACTCCACGAAACCCCAATACCCAATTCCACGTGCGAATCTGAAGGTCCTTGTGACTCGGATCAATGGCTCTGACCCTCCTAAGCTTCGAACCTTTCCACACTATCAATGTAACTTTATCGCACCTCTGGGAGATCTGACAACCCATAGAATCTCGTGAATTTTCTTCGAAGAATACCGACCGTCTATCTTTCCCTATGAAACCTGCAAAACGACTAAGTGTTCCCCTCCACAGAACTCGTTCACCTGCTCGCAAACCTACGACGCCTCCTACGAACTTTCAGTCACATATCCCCTGCGCTATCCTTCAACAAATTCCAAAACCTAACTCTCCTGAGCCTTTCCCATGACTTCAAGTCCTTCAAGAAAACTCTTGCACGCACTCATTGCGGCAACCCTTCAACCATGTCGAAGTGGTGAAGTCTTTTGACTCTGCGCACACCGGCAACAGAAGTCCTTCGATACTTCACTCAGGTTCGCAACCCTGAGACTTTTACCTGGTCTGCACACTCCTTTCATGGCTCTTATGCCCAACTGTAATTCTGGGATGAATGAGAACAAAAGGTATCCCTATCTGAACCCTCTGTCAATGCACTCCTTGCGGACACTTCAACTGCACTCCTTGCAGGAATCCACTGGCTCAAATAGAGAAACAATTGAAACTCATTCCTTCTTCCTCTCAGACTTCAATTCAAACATGAAATCATATACACAGCATATAAAAGCAAATGTATAACAGGAATCAAACATTCATGAGCACATCAACGTCAATACACAGAGAACAACACAAACCATGAATTTAAATCAAAGCTTTCTTCTATTAATTCAAATGTCTGTACATGGGTGTTCTTACACAGCTCTCTGCTTGTTCTTGCTCATCTACTTCATATGTTACAATGCACAATGAGGGTGTCTATATCCCGTTTCCCTCTTGCGCTCTAAAGCTATCAAATCTAGAATTAAATTCTATCTACTTTACATTAACTATTTTAAATGCCTCATATCTACTAAGGACGAGAGAAATCTGCTCAAGGTCCATTACAATATACAAGTGCACCCTTTCTTAAATGACTCATTTAAGATCTGCGCAACAATTCCAAAGTGTTTTCAAAATTTGTGATGGTTTGTCCAGCTATCCTCCGCTTCTGCGCTGGCTCGCTTGATGTGTTGGCGATGCTCCTGCATCACTATGGGATTCGTATAGGCTATTGAGTCCTCCTCCATCACGGTCAATTGGAAGGGGAAATTATAGTATGAGATGATGTTCAATGAAGTCCATCATCACCTTGGTGGTTGATTCAGTTACCTCTCACCTGTGACTTGTACTCTCCTATACCTTCTCTATCAATTGTTCCATAATGAGAATCTTTCCAAGTTCTTCGAAGGGGGGGGAGGTTACGAAACTTTCTTGTCAGGTCTTGTACCTCCTTCTGCAGTCATGAAAATTTGCCATTGAGCTGGTTGTCTCCCTTTCTACTCTTTGTCTA
>SNQJ01S0040023.1:8567-22093 GCA_010110895.2 Picea sitchensis
CCAGAGGTTTTCCATCTCTGAATTTTTCCAAAAAGCATGACTCAAACTTTTCCCAGGACACTATGGTATGGGGTTGTTGGTAAAAGTACCAAGTGGATGCATTAAGCTCAAAGGTGTAAGGGAACAACCTACAGACAACATCTTCATGTTCAACATTACGGATTCTGATGGCTAACATAAATTTTTTGATATGATCTTCGGCTATCTGTTTTGAATCGGGATCAAACTTAGGAAGCCATTTCTCCGGGTGCTTAGGTAAATGATGTTGGTCTCCAGGTACAGCTACAACATCCTGGTCCAACCAGGGTCTAGCAGGGTTGTTCTGATTTGCCATTGGGGAATTGGGTGTGGAAGGCTGAGATGGTGGATTGCCTTCGTCAGAAGAGGAATCTCCTCCAGAAGAGGAAGGAGATGAAGGAGGTGGTGAAGGAGGTATCCCAGATCCTCCTGCAGTAGGATTTAAGTTTGGATCTAGAGAATTCACAGTGAGGTCTATATCACCTAATTGTTCTCTGATATCGGAGAAGTCTAAAGGTTGACCCCACGGGCGGTTTGGTTGCCTAAGACTGGCTAAGGCATTGTGTGTTTTGATAAGAGATTGACGAACGATCTCTTGGAGATCACCACCTGTAGGATTAGGGGTTGCTGGCTCAACTGTGATCTGTGGATCTTTGGTTGAAGTAGTTGTTGTTTGAGGGGGGGTATTATCTTGTGAACGACTTCTAGTCACTATAGGTGTGCGATTAGGTGGGGGAGGAGTCTTGTGACCGCCTCGTGCCATTAATTAAGTTCTTTCCCTCCTTCTAGCGCCATTTGTTGACGGGCGAAACTGTCCATCCGTCAATTGAGAGAGTGGAACCGGTTCGGGGTTGTCTAAATAACCCAAGCCGTTTGGAATGAACCACCCTAACGGGTTTAAAAGCTTCGTTGGCCGTTCTAAGGTCTTAAGGAGACCAAATAGAAAACTAACCTAAACTAACTAATCTATCTAAAACTAATAAAACAAACTAAAAGAAACTAAAAGAAACTAAAAGAAACTAAACTAACTAAAACTAATAAAACTAACTAACTAAAACTAAATACAAGAAACTAAACTAAACTAACTAAAACTAATAAAACTAACTAACTAAAACTAACTAATATACTAATCTAATTAAAACAAACTACTAAATTAAATTAGAACTAACTATAAACTACTCTAACTATTATCTACAATCTACTAATTACTACTATACTAATCCTACTAATTAACCGTCTAGTTGTCAATTATAATACAACTTATTCACAAATATACAATATACACAACTGGCAGATTTAAATAAAACTTGTAAAACTCAAATGCTTTATGTCCTAAGACAACCAAAGATCTTTTTGATTTTTTATATTTTATGAATAAGAAATAGAACTACTGAAATTAAATGATCTAATATACTAACTCTAACTTAAACTAATATCTAAATTAAACTACTAATAAAAACAATAAACAACAGACTAGCTAACCTGGAAGCGCTCCTAGTTTATCCTGCGTAAGATGACTTCGAAGCTGGTCGGAGGAGAGAAACACGCACCGGTTAATCCCAAAGCTTTTCGTAAATGGTTGGCTGTACTGCTCTTTGAGTTATTTACAGGACAAACAAGACATAAAAGAACACAACAACTTTATGATTATAAATCTCTGCAATAAGGGAAACCTGTTATGCAAAAACTTATATTTAACAATTCAATTCATGAAGAAGACAAACATGTCATTCACAAACTGAATTAGACAATTATTATGTCTTTTATACACTTGGAAGAAACCAGATATGGATTACAATAATTAAAATTATATCATTTTCACATGATTCAGATATCTAAAGTAGTCATAAACCAGATACAAATTGATATACACAACATGAAACAAAATGTTGATATAATGAGAAGCTAAAGCTGTGGAAAAACACCAAATTCTGCTTCAGTCTATATTAAAACTCCATATCCTTGTTCTCCCATGAATGAGGATGAACATTATTACAAAAATCATAAGTATATATAAGTCTCTCCACAGGGTAAAACCTCCCTGTGGATAATATCAAAATGTTTTACATAATCTGGGAAATATCCCAAAATCAACCAAACTAGGAAATCAAAATGCAAGTGAAATCTTTGAAATATCCCCTAACTGCTCATAAACTCAACTGCAATTTCGAATTTACCTGCAATAGAACACAATTATCAAATTAGAGAGATATTTCAGTAACAAAATAATAAAAATTTGATCCTACAGACTTAGCTACATAATCATCTGATTTTGTAGCTAGTCTAAAATAGCATACAGGACTAGATAGAGATCAAACGATTTTTTTTTTTTTTTTTTTAAATAATCTAATTTAATTTTCTTTTAATAAACATTGAAATCGAATCACTACTGGTTCAAATGAGTTTATTATGCAAATCAAATAGAATCGAAAAGGATTCAAATGAAACAGGGTAAGAATGCTTTGTTTTTTAGTCACCATAAAATATGGTCAAACCATAACAGGACTGTTTCATAAAAAATGAAATCAATGGTGAATCATATCGTATAAGATATGATGTAACACAATCATAATTGATACAATCATAATCGAACACAATCATAGCCGATTTGTTACAACTATAACAATGTGCATAAGATTCATATTGTTTCAATCAAATGCCAATATGGAAAAGCTGTTACGATTATAGTCAACATGAAACATGCACAACAACACCAACCAAACTTTACCATAGATTTCGATCGTTGAGCATTACACAGTCAGCAAACAGGATCACAATAACGATCACAACCATCACAAATCGACAAAGGTGATAATCGTAAACTGGGCAACAATCGAATCGAATCGTGACTGAGTCAAATATAGAAACAAATCATAATCCTGGGCATGATCATTTTCGTTCAACAAATCAAATTTAAACAATATATTTGTTGCAATATGAATCGAACTGATAACACGGTCAAACAATGTGAATCGATTGGTTGGGTATAACAGTTATGGTTCGTATCTATTCGCAGTTTGGTTATGCATCAACAGAATGGTATTCGAATTGGTCAAAAAGACATGGAATATAAAATCATAACAATTAACCATTATTGCCAACCATATCGTATAGAATATAACCAATTTCGAATCGAAACATTGACTGTGTTTGAAATTGAAATACCAGAAACAACTTATGTTTAGGAAAGATATTAACAACTTTAACAAGCAACAGAGTATTCAATTCAAACCAAATAAAAACAATCAAATCCATACCACGATCAATCGAATCAAAGCTAAATCCAATCAAAACTAAAACGATAAACGGAATTTGATTTATCAAAACAAAATTATATACAATAATGCATGCTTATGTGACAAAGCAAATCCACGCTGTAAACAGAGCTTATGAGTTTGTCATATAAACAGATGATAGTCATACCAGTGAGGTTGTTCAAGCTACGCCAATTTTGAATTGATTACCATTGTATCCAACTCCACATTCTTAAACAAAATCGAACTTGTTGTTTGTTGTTTCTTATCAGAGGATGGAATCTTAGCCTTTTGACTAGTGAGCCTTGCAACTTGATCCTCTAGAGCATGAATTATGGACTATAGCATTGGCACATCAAGGTAATACCTTTCTAACCATGATCCACACTGATCACATGGTGGAGCAGCTGGTTCGGATAGAGAAGGAGGGGGTTTTGACGAGTCACCGGGGGTTTCACAAGGCATTTTGATGCTTGGATAATTAGGATCATTTTGCAAGCAAGGTGGTAGGTTTTTCACAAAGTCATATGAGGGTTTTTCACACAGACCTTCCGAATAGGGATACTCACTTGCCAGGTAACGTTCAACCTCCGAGTCAGAATCTTCACTCACCATGATAGGGTCAGGGTTGATAGGAGGTCTCGGTTTGTTTCTTGCCATGCGAGAGATTAATCGGGCATTATTTTTTCTTTTAGAATTCGCAGTAGGTTTGGTTTTAGGATTTTTAGCCACGGGCTTAACAATTTCGACATCTTTGGTCACTGAATTGGGTAGGTCAATAGGTGAGTTGGGTAGGGGTTTGGGTAACAGAGCATTGTAAGGCACATGGGGTATTGACTTACTCTCGCTCACCATAGGTTTGTCAACCTCTGGTGGGCTTAAGTCCTCAAAATTATTGCAATTAAGAAAATCATTCCAACAGTCTCGATGTAACCCCAACTTACAAACCACAAGCATTTTAATTAACCCAAAGTGAAAAAGGCTGTTATCGGCCTGGTTCCGTTTGTATCTTTTAGACATTTTAAACAAACTCCTATGCAGGTAATAAGGCATATTAAGTTCATAGCCCATGAAAACCATAAGTATTCGAAGGTGGTATAAGAAAACAAAACCATACCAACCCTCGCAGGTGATGAACTGCTTTGTTATCATCAACAAGTCGTGCCAACGTTGCTTGAGCATATTCGCGGGAAAACCTTTGTCATAGGATTTCACCTTTCGTGACTGGAAGAGCAATGTCCACGAGACATCTTCCACTTTGCAATTTTTTGACCATCTCTGTCCAGTAGCAGGGAGACTGGTAGATAAACTGAGAATTTGCTCGTCAATTTCCAATTGCACATCCCCAACCTTGGCTCGACAGCCATCAAAGGTTAATGCGAATTGCCGAGCCACACTAGGATTAAAGCCATCAAACTTATGTATGAACGGGAGCCATCCGAATTCCTCAAGGTCGCTGTAAGCACCATCGAACATCAATAATGTCTGGCAACCATTAGGTTCAGCCCTCACAACTGGGGCCATGGTGCAGGCGCATGGTAGGGTTTGGGGAAACAACCACACACAAGAGAAAAATCAATTGGGTTAACATCTACGAGCGCTCAAAGGGGAGGCAAATTAATGTGCACGTGCGAGGGTGGTGGGATTATCATCGCCATGTAGCATAGTAATGGCATAGTACAACACTGTTCAATCAATCATAACATCATTCAAACCATAATTACTCAGCCAACCCAAGAATTAAACGGTGGATAGTTATACCAATGCGCCATTGCATTGTTTGAAACCATGAACGTTCAACGTTAAATCAAACCCAAAGTTAAATATGAGCCATTGTATAATTCAAACCATTAAATCAAAACCCCAATGTTTAACCAACGCGCCATGTGTATAACTTCAAACTATTGCCATTCAATACGAAATCAGACTTATATGTTACCCATGCGCTTGTTGCATAATGTGTAATCAAAGTTTATAACATTGCGACGAATGATTTTATAAAATCGACAAGCTAAGAGATTATAATAATAAGGATCACATTATATAAAACAAATTCAACCATGACCCTTATGAAATCAAATATAACCCATAAATTTACATGCTCAATACCTTATCAATCAAATAAAAATCAATTTGCGCAATCAAAGTATGAATAGGCAAATAAACATAGTTCGAAAAATCATTTCAGCCACTCAATAACAAACCAAAGGTGATTGCCTTTCAGAATATCAATGAGAAGATCATGACAGTTCAAATAACGATGGAGGAGTTTTCACGCTTTCAGTCGTGAAAACTAAATCGAAATCAATTTGCAAGTGTCGCATGAAATGAAAATAATCGTCTATTTACAAAATGCGATTGAAATTCGAAGTTCAGGAGGCATAGGTGTAGGCAGCTTTTAGGGCAATTGAAAAAATTGAATTGGCTGCCAACACCCCCCCTTCCACTTAAAGGTAGAAAGTCGGGGGGGGGGGTCCAGAATCCTATATGCATCGTTAATCTGGGCGCACGAATCTTTGTCGTCCAGACCTGCTTGTCACTTACCACAGGTGCATTAGCATTCCAAACTTAGGACAAGTGGGTTTTTAACCCATTCTTTTGCATTCTAACCCCCTTACAAGAAATATCGCTAACATTTGGCTCCATGGGGGTAAGAGTCATCCCTGTGATGCTCTAAGAACTTTTTTGCAGATTCAGTGCCTTGTTGTTGGGATATGGAGTTATTTATTAGGCTGAAAACAAGAACAATATTTACAAAAAACAAAAACAAAAGAGCTGACTGTGGCTCACAAAAAACATTTTTTCAAGAAATGCCCATTTACTGGGCCACTAAAAAATTATTTTCCTTCCATATCCTGCAACCTGTAAGTGTTTTTTGAAAATACTTCAAGGATATTGAAAGGCCCAAACCAGAGGGCATCAAATTTACCGTGTTTGCCTTTTTCTTGCCTGGGTGCATCCCATTTGAGCACCATATCACCCTACTCAAATTCTTTCTTTCTTCTCGTCCTGTTGAAATCCTGCTTGAAATTATGTTGATGATGGTAGGCCCTATTCATGACCTGTTCCCCGATCTGTTGTATTTCCACCATCTGATGAATCCTTCTGACCATATGGTCAGGCTCTCCTTCAATGTCCTGGAGGAAATTTGCTACAGATAAAGAGAGTTGAGTAGGGAAAATGACCTTTGTTCCGTAAACAAGTTGGAAAGGTGAGATGCCCAGAGATTTCTTTGTTGTTACCCGATCATCCCATAGAGAAAATTTGAGCTTTGAATCCCAAGCCCTTTTTTTATCTTCCAGCAATTTCTTAATGAGCTTGATCAAGATTTTATTTGAAGACTCTGCCAGTCCATTCCCTTGAGGATAATAGGGGGTAGAGTGAATCAGTGAAATCCCATACTGTTCATAGAACTTGACCAGGGGCTCAGATCTAAAAGAGGCGGCATTGTCAATGACAATCCTGCTAGGGCAACCAAATCTGGAAAAGATATCCTCCAGGAAGCTGATAATTACTTTGTGAGAAGTGATCTTGGTGGGTACAACTTCTATCCATTTGGTGAAACAATTCTTCATAGTTAGGATCCATCTGTTTTGGCCTCTTGAAGGAGGGTGAATTTCCCCAATGAATTCCAAGCCCCATTGCTGAAAAGGTGTTGAAACTACTACATGCTTCAATGGCAGAGATTTGAGCTGTTGCTTTCTTAAGAACTTCTGGCATTTGATGCAAGCTCTGATTTCTCTGCAGACATCAGGGAATAAAGTGGGCCAGTAGTATCCATCCCGGAGGATCTTATGAGCCGTGGTCTTCCAAAAGTGATGATCCCCACAAAGGCCACTGTGGAAATCAAATGTAACCTGTTGGGCTTCTTGTGGGTCCAAGCATCTTAAAAATACCCCTAAAGGGTCTTTCCAGTACAAGGTTTGGTCAATGAGACAATATTTGACCGCTTTGAGCTTTAAAGCTTTGGCCTTACTTTTTCCCAATCCATCAGGAGGCTTCAATTCTTGCAGAAAATACAATATATCCTTGTACCAGGGGAATGTTGCTAGTGATAAGGCACCCTAAGAATTCTTATTGGATGACTCAGGTTGCTGAATTTTTGAGCAGGTGTTGATGTAGCTAATCCCCAAGGCCTTGCAATTGGATTCAGCCAGCAGCTTGGCTAAACCCTGTCCCTTTATCAACTTGGTGGGCTTAATCTCCAGATCAAATTCTAGGATCTTGGCAATCCACTTCCGTCTTTTCCCATCCATGTTAGGTTGTATAAGGATGTCCTTTACAGAAGATGAAGGAACATACGCTATCACCTTTGAGTGCAGGACATAGATCCTGAAGGCTTTGAGGGCCTTTACTAAGGCATAAGCCTGTTTTTCCATGATTTCATATCTGGTTTCTGCATCTCTTAATGCCTTGCTGAAAAAGGAAATGGGTTGTTCTCGCCCTTCCTTATTTCTCTACAACAAAACCGTTGCTACTGTATCAAAAGAAGCGAAAGAGAAAATCAGGAACTCCCTAGAATAGTCAGGACTGATCAGAACAGGTTCCTCAATCAATGCTCTTTTTATTTGGGTGAAAGACTCCCTGGGTTCATCGGTCCATTTTACTTCATTTCCCTTTCTGAGCATGGCTGTGATATTTTTTACCAACTCAGCAAAATTTGAGACAAATCTCCTCAAGAAATTAATCTTCCCTAAGAAGGCCTGAACTTCCTTTTTGGATCTAGGAAGCGACAAGGTTTGAATTGCCTCAACCCTACTAGGATCAATCCTTACTCCTCCTTTTGATACTATATGGCCTAATAGCTTCCCTTCTTTCATAGAAAGCAAAGATTTTCTGGGATTCAAGGATAGGCCAAACCTTCGACATTTCAGAAAAACTTTCCTCAGATGGCTGCAGTGTTCTCTGTCAGACCTGGAGAAGACTATTATATCATCCAGGTAGATTACCACAAACTTATCTTTCTCCCCGATAAAGGCTATGTCCATGGCTCGCTGAAATGTTTCCCCTGCATTCATCAATTCGAAAGGCATTTTGGCATACATGAATGTGCCCCAAGGAGTGGTGAAGGTCGTTCTTTCTCTGTCCTCGGGCATGACTGATATTTGATTATAACCAGAAAACCCATCAATCATGGATATCCTAGATGCACCAATTACCTTCTGCAATATGTGTTCCATGTTGGGCAAGGGATAATTGTCTTTCCTTGAGCTTCTGTTCAGGTTCCTGAAATCAACACAGAGTCTGATTTCTCCACTTTTTTTTCTTACTGGAACCAAATTAGCTATCCACTCGGAATACCTCAAGGGGACAATGATTTGGGCATCTAACAATTTCTTGACTTCTTTCTCCATGATAGGTAGCAACATGGAATTTATCTGTCTCAGCTTCTACCTGAATGACTTAGCCTCTTCTTTCAGTGGAATCTTGTGTTCAATGACAGACGTGTCATAAGTTTTGAGATATTTGTATGTCCATGCAAACACATCAGCAAATTCTTTTAATAATCTAGCATATTCCACTCTCTGTTCATTGGTCAAGCTACTTGATAATTTGACAAACTTAGGCTCCTCCTGTGTGCCAATGTTGCATTCGGCTATGTCAGCATCTTTACTTGAAACACCGCCCTTTACTGCCACATCATTCTTGTCAAATAGCCTTTCTAAAGGGACTAGTCCCCTTGGAATGTGATTGCTAGGTAGTTGAATAATATGGTGATTGGAAATTTTATTTGCAAACACTTTAGGGTGAGGTTCACCCTCTGCTCAGGATCTTGATCAATGTGCAGTGCCGAAAACTCATCGACAGTCTCAAGAAAATTTTTGATTTCAATGTCATCCTCAAATACCTCCCATTGCTTTACACTGTCTGGGATAGATGGTCTGTATCTTATTTCGACCTCACCATGGATCTTCGGTGGCACAGAGGCCTTGAACAGACTAGCCGAAGCAGTTAAGGAATCGTCCGAGGCATTTTATTCCCTTGGGACAAAAGTAATGTTGAAAGCTGAGAAAATATTATCGATCAGGTCCCATACCTCATTCCTATAACTCCTGAGCCAAGGATGCTTATCCTGATAAACATTCTTGACCTGTTGGATTATCAATTCTGCATCTCCGAACATAGACACCTCTTCAATTCCCATTTCTTTTGCAGCCCTCATACCCAGAACAAGAGCTTCATATTCTGCCACATTGCTGATAGCTTCAAATTACAGCTTGTATGGCAAGGATATAGTCTCTTGGTAGGGCGATATGAAAATCACTCCAGCGCCAACACCCATACTGGAGGAAGCTCCATCGAAGAACATCTTCCAAACAGAGGTGATTGGAGGAGGTATCCACTGATCAATAATAGGCTACTTTCTTATCTGTAAAGGGACCTCAAGAGTTCCAATGATCTGTAAAAAACTAGTCCCTAAGTAGGTATCAAGTGCAAAGATGGGGTGGTTAGAGGGGTTTGCTTCATCACTGACAATATAGGCTAGTTGGGCCTCTCTGTACAACCTCCTGTGCTCTCCTCCAAATACTAGAATAGTGGCATATGTGAGGTCCATCTATAATGTTCCTCCAAGTCTTTGAATCCAAGACCTTGACAACAACATGCCGAACTTGGGAGCAACATCAACTACCACGATGTCCATGACCACACTCTTCATGGGCAGTTGAAACAAAGAAACCACCAGGTCCTTGATGACTCCCAGACATTGTACCCTCCTTGAAACAAAAGAGTATAAATCATGATAGGCCCTGGTCACTTCTAATCCCATTTCTTCCTTTACTATTTTGGGCATAAGATTATGGGAAGCCCCTGAGTCCATGAGGAAATTATGCAACACTTTATCATGTATATTCAGGGATGTGTAGAAGGGAGGGGATAAATCATCTTTATCCTCTACCATGGGACCTAGGATGATGGCAGGCTTTTCATCTTGAAGGTTTATTGAGTCAGAGGGAGGCTGGGGGGACTCAGATTGTAGCAACTTGGAGAGGGACATTTTGAAGTCTTCATTTTTAACTAGCTCTGAGAGAGGTATAGGAATTCTAATATTCTGAATCTCATGCTCAAAATTGAAGGAGGGGATAGGCTTAGGATCTTCTCTTACCTCAATGATAGGCTCTTTGGCTGTTGGCGAAGCACTTTGAGTCTTCTTTTCTTTAGTTGTGGCTGCTGCAGCTTTGGTAGGCCTATCTGCTATGAGGGGCTGGTCTGGGCTATCAAAGTCTGCTTCTTTCCTTCTCGACCTGAGATTATATCTGTTAGAAGTGTGACCATCCCTTTCTCCCTTCCCTAACTCATGGATCTAAATGTTCATCAAATATATTTCATATGCAGACTGAGTCAAGTGGGGAAAAGGGGGAGTCTCTTCAATACAGTGAATTTCCGGGCCAAACTCATCTATCTCCTCTCTTTCCTCATGATCAACTAGGTTGTTTTGGAGGGGGTTTTGAACCCTTTGATCATCTCTATCCTTTCCCCTTGGTTCCCTTGGGAAAACCTGAGGCATATTGTTAGCAGGTCATCTGAAACCTCTATTATCAGTGTTCTGGGGATTTCTGTACATGGGCTTCCCCTCCAATTCCCACCTCTCCATCTTGGCAGTAAGAGATTTTATTGCTCTGGCTGTCTCATCTGTCTAATGGGGTAGGGGAGAGGAAATGGATGAGGAAGATTCTGGCCGATTCTTAGATATGCTTCTATCAGCAGCGTTCCTGAGTCGGTCAACAACCAATATGTTAGATTCCACCTCCACGGCCACATCCTGCATGTGGGCCAACATAGAAGCTCTTCTCTGTCTTAGCAGTAGGTAGAAATCGGGATCAAAAGCACCGGAGTAAGTGATCATTGTAGAGGCTTCGGAGGGCTTTATCTCAGCAGGGATTCTGTTGTACATTTTATTAAATCTCTTGGAGAAGCCAGGGACAAACTCTCCTTCTTTTCTCTTCAACGACCCAAACTTTGTCATGTAATACATGAAGTCTTTTTTATCTCCCCACTGTCTCAAAAAGGCATTATCTAAAGCTATGATCCCATCAATAGATCTAGGAGGCAGGGCCTTGAACCATTTTCTAGCCTCTCCTTGGAGACTATGGACAAAAATTCTCATCCATACGTCTGTTTGCATGATAACATTATCATCTGCGAAAGTGTAAAAGGCTGCTAGGTGCTCTTCTGTAGCTATGTCCCCCTCGCCTGTAAACTTGGGCAGTTGTTTAAGGTACCCTTCTGTTGGGAGGTTATTGACAGGCTGTGGTAGCATGAGGGGAGCGTATCTAGCGGCTATGATGACCTCTATTTTGGTCATAGGGGGATTTTCTCCGGCCATAGGAATATTAGGTGGAGGAGAACTCAGAGGAGAAGGAGTTCGCAAAGGGGCTACCGGGAATGAACCTCGGAGTGGGGTGGAAAACAAGAAGGAATTCAAGGAGAATGCTAATGAGCTCAAGTCAGCAGGTGCTCCTCCTTGTGCAGGAGTGGGGAAATCTTCTATGTTCGTGGGTCTACGCCAAGGTATAGCTTCAGAGGAGAGGGGAGTGACAAGGATTTCTCCCTCCAATCCCAGACCAGGAGGGGAAAACTCAGTAGGAACACTCCCAAAATTCAGGAAACGGGAAACTTGTGAGGGAGGTCTATCAAGAAACTGAGGGGGGTGGAAGCTTCTTCTTCAGGGGCCTTTCCTTTTTTGAGAACCACCTCTGGATCGGTTTCAGGTGTAGCTAGGGGCAGCTGTGGATGAGACCATGTCTGTCTGCCTCTGAAAGCCACAGTTGATAGAGCAGTTTCTCCCCAATGGAGTCGTCACAATGGAGTCACCAGGTGAACAACAATAATCTCAATAGTTCTGATATCTGATGCACCTTCAGAATTAGCTAATCGTTGTCGTTCAATCCAGGGGAAAATATTCAACTTCGTCCCTAGAAACAACGCTAGAAATGTTGGTTATGGAAGTCACTCCTGGATTGCTAGCAGGAGCAGAGCCTGACACCCATCAGTTTTATGTCACAGTGGTTTTTTATGGGTGATCAAATGGAAAGAGACTCAGGGAGATGTCACTCTAACTCAGAGACTAGGTCCGACATGTATGAAACAAAGGAGGTCTTGATCTAACTTCAATCAGTGGGTTGATTAAAAGGTGAACAGGTGGAAGACTTGATAAGAGGAGTGAACAAGCTACTTTAGGCAACAGGCTTTCTACAGTTTGTTGAAGAAAAACCCCGAACGTGAGATCCTCAGGTTCAGGGCTTCGAGGTACTGATAAAGGGACTTGATTGGATTCTCCAATTCCAGGTCATTCAGTGTTAAGAAAATCACAAGGACTGATTAGAGAAAATGTAAGTGTCACAGTGATCAAATTCTACATCATCCTATGACAGCTACAACTCAACTGGATTCTCCAATTCCGAGCTACTTTTAACACAATTTAAACAAAGATATGAAAGAAACTAGCATCCATAAGGCAAGAAGTCTCAAGAGTTCATACATAACCAGAGATAACAGTGCTTCATTAAAACTTCACAACCGGGAGCTCTGCTCAACCATTGATAGATACAAAAATGGAAAAAACGCCTACATATACTCAAAACAACAACAGCAACAAAATCAAGGTGTTGCATTAAAATCTTTGTGTCTACATGGATACTGAAAATCTGCACCTGCAGTCTCTGAATGATCGTGCATCAATGGCAGACGCAATCTAACTCCTAATAGGTCTGTGGGTGAATTGAAGTGCTTTAATTCGTCGCCGGACTTTCCCATTATGGAAGAGACAATGTTTAACCACCACCGACTGCTTCAATAATTGCTTTATGGGGATTGAGAACAGCCTGGCCAACTCAACACCTTTGTGACGTGGAAGGCCCCTCGCTCTGCCACCTGGATCAACTGAAAAGGCCAGACGAATAGCATGGAGGCCAACACGAAGGGTTGAGCGCAGAAGGGGAGTGGTGGTGCTGAAACCGTGAGGGGGGAAATAAGAAGAAATGATATGTGAGAGAGGCGGCAGGGGAAGACACACAGTGGAAGGTAATAAATGGTGGGAGCAGGGGATGAGATACAATGGGCATGCCTTGATGGGAGGCTGACATGGAAAGGTGCGAGACATATGGCGGGCGGTGAGTGGACGATGAGATGGGAACAAGACCACATGGACCAAACAGGGGAGAAATACAGGTGACACATGGCAACAGAGGAGAGGTGGCTCAAGACGATGACATAATGGGGGAAAGGCCCACGTTGGTTAAACATAGAGTAGCT
>SNQJ01S0040023.1:28002-45667 GCA_010110895.2 Picea sitchensis
CCATCCTGTGACCCATTTCTTAGGATGAAAATATAAATGTCGCACTTTGACCGAGGTACCTAGTGACCAAATTTTAGGACATCTACCCAGGTGGAAATTGTGGGCTGCAATTGCACCTTGATCAGATTTTGTGTGGCTATTGGGAAATATCACTAGCTCTTTCAGGATATGCCCCCTTTACCCCTCATTATAACTGATTATTTCATCCTTCACTAGTTTCTCTTCCATTGACTTCAGACCCCATTGTTGAGTACTATTGGAAAGTCCAGTGCTATTTGAGAGGAAGGACGTTACATCTTTTAGGACACAAGCATTTTTTTTCTTTGATTCCCCACGCGGAAAAAGCCCACTTATCCACATATATGCTTATTTTTCAAAACACTCTATGTATGATGCACTTCTGATTGCATTTTGATCTAGATATATAAATTGTGTAAAGTTCAAAATTTGCAACAAAGGCTCTTTCTTATTTGTTTCTCTCACCACCATTTGAACACATTCACTCAGCTAGTTGGACATCATAGGGGACCCACAGAATCCCCATTGTTCTAGATGCTTTCTAAATCTCCCTCCTATCTTAGGGGGAGTGTCTGGTCTTGCCCACTCATCGGTACCACCTTCTCACACTCCAATGAGTGCTACTGTCTTAGAATCAGCCTTGCTTGGTTCCGCATTACTTGGGTCCACTTCCCAAGTCCCTTTGTCCACTCACTCTCCTTTATACAGAAGTGGGGGGCCAACTTCCTCTCAAGGGGGAAGTACCAACCCACCTAGTCCCCCTCAAGGGTTAGGTTCACAACACACTCACACCATGGTTGGAGATAATCCTCCCCGCCCACTGTAGATGCCATATTTGGCCTCGCTTAACATACCAGATCTAAGTAAACTCACCAATGATCCTATATTGCATGACCCCACATGGCCTGCAATGCCCACCAAACTACCTTCAAACATCCCCAAGTTTGAAGGAAAGGCAGGGGATGACCCTACCAGTCATGTCCTGACTTTCCACCTATGGTGCTCTTCCAACAACATTATGGATGATTCCATCAGACTTAGATTATTTCAGCGCACACTCACTGGCCCATCAACCAAATGCTATGTAGATGAAAAATCGGGGTTCTGTGCAACTTTTGAGTCCTTGGCCAAAGCATTTTTTACCTTCTTCCAATTAACAATCTGCCATGAAAATGGTCTGGAACTACTCTCTAATTTCAAACAAACCTCATCCACACATATTGTTGATCACATTCATGAGTGGTGTAGACGACGTAGTTTATGAAAAGATGAAACCACCAAACAACAGTGTCTTTATTGGTTTCTCAGATCACTTGTCTCTCTCCTCGGTAAAGATGTAGATTCCACCTTCCCTCAATCTGAAGAAGAATCCATCAACAAGGATCAACAATACGACCTCATCTATTCACAATCAGGGTACTTATACACAGTACTTCCTGATCTCCCCAAACCCATGCCATTTGTCCAAGACAAACCTAGGATGTCTCACTCAGTAGATGGATTGATTGGTAATACCACTCACCATGGTCCACAACCCCAACAACCACCAATGTATGGCACACCTCAATATCCATTGGCATATGGGGGCACCCCTTATTACCCCCCACCCCCTTATCAACAACCATACCATGTTGCTATGCCTCTACGCATCAGTGGGCCACTGCCGACACCCCCCATACAACCACCTATTCAAACAAGTTTTGGTACCCCCTCTACCTCAGCTTATAGTATTAGCGAAAGTGCCACGCCTTCCTATGTACCTTATGGATCATTACCCCCACAGAATCTGTACTTTCCATTTTCTGGTCCCCCACAACCCATGGCTCCCCCACATCCTCACGTGGGGGTGAATTTTGTTCAACCCTCTCCCGTTCAGCAATATCAAAATTTTGAACAGTTGAATATGGAAAATCCGACCCATCCATCGAATAATGCCAAAAAGAAAGGAAGGAATAGGAACAATAACAACCCAGGCCAAGGCGGGAACCAACCCCAATAGAACCAACCTACTGGAGGCAACTAGAACCAAGGGAATTAGAACCCCCAGGGGGGCAATAACAACAGGTGTCAAGGGGGAAATAACAATACTATCAAAACCAACTTCCCTTGTGCCCTTTGCAGTGCATTTAGTCATTATACTCATCATTGCCCCCAAATCATTGATTTCAAATGGTTGAAAGACTTAGGAAGTCTACCACATCCTCCAGCATACCCTACCCCTCAGCAAGCCCCACAACAATATGTGCAACAACCCCCACCACCCATGCTACATAATACCATTCCAAACCAAGGTGTGATGTACACCCAACAAGACATGCATCCTACCCCACCTCAGTTGGGCCAGTATATCAACCCAAACAATCCCGCAGATCTCACCATCCTCCTCACTAGTGAGGAATAAATCCTTCTGCAAACACGTAATCGTTAGTACCATGCACCCACTGAGTCTCCTCCCATTCCTCCATAAACAATCCCCACACCAACGGGACCCTCGTTGGTGATCCCTCACCCTAACGCAGAACCACCTATTCACATCCCTCACATCCCATTGCATAGGAATGTCCACAATCTATATGGTTAGGATAGCTCATAATTATAGTTAGGTTGATGACTTAGCACAATCCCCGACTGCCATGTCAGTCTTAGAAGTCCTTCAAACTTGTCCCACTTAGTGTAAATCATTACTTTCCACCTTGGGGGAAGTCGACCTCGCAGATACTTGACTCATTACATTTGATCTTGACAGCAGAGAACCTCGCCTTCCCGCTCTAATCGCTTTTCGAATCCCCATTAAAATTCAGAACATTACAGTTCATCGGTGCATCATCGATGAAGGTGCATCCACATGCATTATGTCCAAATCTGTATGGCAGAAGCTTGGTTCCCCCAAACTTATACCATATTCCATTACCTTACAAGCTTATGACGGACGACCATTGTCTCCTAAAGGACTCTTCCAAAACGTCCCCATAGAACTTGAGGGCAAGACCATTCTTATTGACATTGAATTTATCGACACCCCACTTGATTATAATATCTTGTTCAGTCGTAGCTACATGTATGCTATGAAGGCAATTTCCTCCTCCGTCTTTCAAACAATGATGTCCCCCCATAATGGGAAGATCATTACCATTGACCAAGTCTCCCATTATGAGCCTAACCCATCTACCAACATCGATAACATTCTCCCTCATCCACATAAGTCATGACGCATACCCACTCATCGAAATGGGTAGTAGAATTTTCAAAGACACATCATTGTTGGGAACTTACCATGGTGCACCACCACTCCTTCATCCTTCTAATCAAGTATGCATTGTATCATCCAACGGAACTAGCATAGAGGATACCTTTCCTCCTAGGGAGGCTTCTATCATATCTGACATCCCACTAGTCGCAGAGCTCCCCCCTCATGAGCCTCCTGTGAATTCGTCAACTCCACCAGTCAACAATTTCACCTCTCCCCAAGGACATATCCCAGTTTGGGTGAAATTTCCCCAAGCCATTACTCAAATTCCCTTCTTCTATCCTCCACCTGGTGTACAAGCTTTCCAAGTAGCCAAAACACTTACCCTACCTAATATGGTGTTAGCAATTCTAGTTTGGTATTTACATCCACTAGAGATGGTCCCTCGACCATCCCTTTCCCCACAAACAAAAGGAATCCCAATGATGATTCCCATACTCACTCCTGCCATACCCTCTAATCCCCCACTCACTACTCTCCCTACCATAGCTGAGGGCAGGAGAAAGAATAAGGAGCCCATGGCTCCACTTCCCCCATGCATCCAACCTCCTTGCATGCTATGTGAGAAAGATGGACACCAAACCAACAACTGCCCATCTTTACTTGAGTTACGGAACCTAATTTTGCTCAGTCAGACACCATCAATGCTCGTCACCATAGCAAGTACTGTCGCCACCACCCCTTACTCAAGTAGTAAAGGGCTACAAACAAAATTCACTTGCACTATATGTTCAGAAGATGGCCATTATACACACCATTTCCCAACACTTCCACGCTTCCAGCAGACATTAGAAGTAGTATGCCAAAGCTTCCATGACAAACCCAACCTAGCTACATCATCCCTACCCAACATCACTGACATCCATTATGTCACCACTTCATTCAATGAACGTATGAGATGCCCTTTCTCTCTATGTGAGTCCTTAGATCATTATACATACCAGTGTCCTATGATTATTGAATACAGGCAACGCCAATTGACCCTGATTCAAGCCCCTATAGAATCTATGGTTGACCTTACCATGTCACAAGAGGTTCTTCATATCATTTCTCCTGAACTCGAGGCCCTCCCAACACCTCCATGGTTCTTGGATGACATATCCGAGGATTCACCCCCAAATCCCCCCAATTCTCCTATTCATTTCCCTATGGAAATATTACACCCAACAACCATTGGTACTCCTCAGTACTTCGATATTTGGTTTATGTCGAGCGAACCATCACAATCTCATTGCGTCGTTCCCCCTGCTTCTTCATCATCAGGGGGTAGCCGCATGACAACAGTCACCGATATCACTCTTCACGACCCCTTGTATTCCCACCAATTTCACTATGACGAGGATATACTAGAAGAGTTAAACACCCCCAACTACCCATGGAATGTGCTACACCATTGAGAACTCTTCTTTCCCCAAGAAGCCTCCCCGCCTCCTAACCAACACCCCATATATGCAGTCAAAACCAAAGATTTTATCCCATCAGGGCACATCGACTGGTTCAACAACTCCATCCCTACCCCTGATGATTTTGAAGAAGGCAACATGGCCAACATCTCCCCGACCATCAAAATCGATATTTCCATAAAAAATGGCATCGTCGAGGAAATCACCATTGGAGCCGCTTGCACTCCTCAAGAAATCACGACTTATAAAGCCATTTTTCAAGAATATCGAGATGTTTTGCTTGGTCATACACATAAATGCCTGGCCTTGATCCCTCTATCGTCTAACATTACATCGACACCTGGCCTGACATTACCCCAGTTCGTAAAAAATAGCGACCGCTACACCCATCCAAAGCAGTGGCCATCAAAGCTGAGATTGACAAAATATGTGCAACTAGGTTCATCTACCCCATCGCCTATACCTCATGGGTTTCCAACCCTGTACCCATTAATAAAAAATAGGGCACTATCCATGTCTACATGGACTTTCACGATCTCAATCACACATGTCCCAAAGACAACTTTCCAATGCCTTTCATCGATCAAATTATCGATGACTACACAGATCACGAGGCTCTATCCTTCATGGATGGCTTCTCTGGTTATAATCAAATCCAAATTCACCCAGCCGATCAATACAAAACCGCATTCACTACCCCTTGGGGTAATTTTTCATACTGTGTCATGCCTTTTGGCTTAAAGAATGCTGGTGCAACTTTCCAACGGGCTATGACATACATTTTTCATGATCTAGCTCATATCATCCTTGCATACTTGGACAACCTCACCACCTGATCCAAGAAACACATCCAAAAACTTGATGATTTACGGATCATCTTCCAACGGTGTCATCAGTACAACATCTTCTTGAACCCCCTCAAGTGCATATTCTGCGTCACTGCAGGGAACCTCCTCGGATTCATCGTTTCCCAAAGCGGTATCACCATGGACCCCCTCAAAGTCCAAGCCATCACATAAATTCCATCTCCCCAGAATTTACGTCAACTCCAGAGCCTACAAGGAAAATCTAACTTTCTACGGTGATTTGTCGCAGACTATGCCACTCGTGCACATGATTTCCTTTGCTTACTACACCATGACATCCCATTTTACTAGGATGAACATGCCCAAAAATCATTTGATGATCTTAAAATGGCACTCTCCAATGCCCCTTTAATTATCACACTCGACTACAATCGCGACTATATCCTCTACATATCCACATCAGTTGTCTCAGTTGTAGGAGTTCTCGTTCAAATCAGTGATAATGATCATGAGCATGTCATTTATTACATGAGTGAAAACCTCTCAGGGCCAACCTTGAAGTAAAAACACAAAGATAAACTAGCCCTTGCATTTGTCCTCAGAATCCAGAAACTGCATCATTACATTCTACTTCGCATGACTAAGGTCATAGTAGATTCCAACCCTATGCAATACTTGCTTAGCCATTGACAAATTAATGGAAAATTTGCCCATTGGATCGTTCTCCTTCAGGAGTACGATCTTGAATTCTCAACACCCAAGAGCAAGAAATCTCTCATCCTTGCCAAACTTGTCACGACCTTCCCCTCTAACACTACCAGTGCCCCCATCAATACCAACTTCCCCAACAAACATCTCTTTTACATCACTTCAGATGATCCTTGGTACGACAACCTCCTTGTCTACCTCCAAAATCAAAAGTTTGGTAACCACCTTTCACGAGATGATCATCATCGTATTCACCACTAAGCCCCCCACTACCTCCTCATCGGAGATATCTTATACCAACGAGGGGTCGACACCATTCTTCGTCGATGCCTGACTATTGATGAGGTCAATAGAGTCTTGAATGAATGCCATAGCGACACATGTGGGGGGCATCTTTCAGGAATGTCCACTGCTCAAAAGATCATCCATGTAGGTTATTTTTGGCCTACATTGTTTCATGATTGCATTCACGCTGTGAAGCGATGTGATAAATGCCAACTTTACGCCAACAAAGAACGAGCACCACCTTCTCTTCTTCACCCAGTCATTACTGCTGGCCCCTTTTGTAAATGGGGAATTGACTTCATGACTTGTAATCCCCCCTCCAGAAATGACCACAAATACATTGTTTTCACAGTCGATTACTTCACAAAATGGGGGAATACCTTCAACAATATCACTGACACTGCAGTGCTTTTTTTCTTTAACCACGTCATATCCCACTTTGGAGTACCACTCCAACTAGTTTCTGATCACAGGAAACACTTCGAGAATGAAATTTTCATTGAACTCTCATCTCGGTTAGGATTCTCCCATGAGTTTGCCTCACCATATTATCCTCAGTCTAACGGATAGGTCAAAATAGTCAACAAGGTCCTCAAGACCATGTTACAGTGCACGGTTAACAAACATAAGACCAATTGGCATCATATGTTATTTTATATGCTATGGGCTTACCGTATGGCTATGAAAATAGCCACTGGTTTCACACCATTTCATCTAGTCCATGGGGTTGAGGCCACTCTTCCCATCGAGTGCGAAATTCCCACCTTACGCACCGCAATTGAGCTATTACCCGACACTGCTCCAATGGAGCAGTGCTTGCTGAACTTAGAGTCCCTAGATGAAGATCATTGATCTTTGTTACAGAACAATGAGGCAGCTAAAAGACGGTCAAAGGCTACCTTTGATCTCTATGTCAACCTTCACTCATTTCACAAAGGTGACCTCGTCCTTGCTTATGATATCGCTCATGATACCTTCGGTCATGGCAAATTCGAGTCACCATGGCATGGCCCATATATTGTCCAACATTGCCTCACCAAAGGTGCATACATCCTGGCCTCTTCCAAAGGCCTCTCTCTCAAAGAACCTGTCAATGGGTTATACTTAAAGAAATTTTATGCCCGAAGCATAGAAATTCTACTTTAGGTTATTTCTTTTATAGTGTTTTTAATTTTTTTTCAATCCCTCACGTCTAAACTATCATTTTTTCTATTGATAGATGCTTCCTCCACCATACTACCACATTGGTTACATTGACAGCGCCAACCATTGGACACAAAATCTCGCTTCGACAGCTTGGGCCCTCTATACCCCCTCACATGAAATGCTCCATTCAAGCGGCATATGTTTGGGTTCAACCACCAACAACCAAGCTGAATACACTACCATCATTGGCCTCCTTACCGATGCCCATCATCATCATATTCGTAACCTTAGCGTCTTTCTCGACTCTCAACTAGTCATTCTCCAACTCAACAATGTGTACCACGTCTACGATCCTTATCTTTTTCGCAAATACCTGCAGGTTAGACTTTTATCTCGACATTTTGATTTCATTACATTTACACATATTCTAAGACAATTGAATCAAATTACAGATAACTTAGCTAACATTGTGTTAGACTGGCATATATCACATCAAGATACCTCTACACATACATAAACATATCAAAAAACTTGTCACAGCATATATGGATTAGACATCATCAAAACACTAACAAAATGCATGTAAAACATCACATAGATCTCAAAATGTATACTCATGTATATACAACTCGATCCATAGTGCCATTCACATGTTTACATCCAAAAATACAAGTATTTGCAGGCCAGTAAAGCACCTCGGTACAAAATGGGCTCACCAGTCTATATACAAAAATACAAAAAATACATAGAGCACCACTCATGGTACCTCTAGAGAACCACCTTCTGCCCCTCCCTCAGGCGGTGGTCCCCCACCCACTACTGGTCCCTCCGGACTGGGAGGTAACCGTCCAGTCATAGTAGCACCTACTACTGCTTCTCATTGTACCACGAACGATCAAACTACTAACCTGATTCTCACTGGTCCTCAATTGGTTGCCTTGTTCTCCCAGAATCTCCAAATCTCCTCTAAATACCTTTCATCTAGTCACTCTGGTAGCAAGTATAAATGAGGTGGCAATGTGGGCCCTACAACTATATATAGGCTTTTTCTCCAAACTTCCACTCACCATTCTGGAAGCTCCGGGTGTCCATTCTTCGATCCGTCTTCAGCCATGGGATCAACATCCCATCCTCTACATCAAGACAGTCCCTAGGTCACTTTTCATTCTGATCCCCTAGGACGCCATTTTTTTCATACCCCACCCAAGTACGCATGTTGATATTCAAAATTATCAAATAAATGCTCGTATGTTCAATTCTCTTCAGATATTGTTCACATTGGGTATTTGGTTTTCATGTGTGCAGGTACTTGGTCATCATACATCAACACAACCCCTTTAGGTATATACTCAGCACTAGCATGTAATCATTCCCTCTAAATCTCACTTGCATCTCCAGTCACACCCTTTGACATTTACCTCTAGGATCCCCATCTTTGGCTCTACAATACCAACACCTCCATTTTCATCTTTGGTACTGTCACTCGGTAGCACTCTACCCAACATGAGTTGTCCCATTCATAGCACCCCTTTTCACATTGAAACTCATGTTATTTTTCAACCCTTTAGGGATGGGAGTCTCGATAGTCTTACATTATGTTGTGAATCAACCACATATTCCTTCTCCTCATTTTTCTATCTTTCCCACCGGACTCCCAGATTATCTCTTCAAGGATTCTATTATTGACTGCACCTCCGTAGTATCATGAACCCTCCATTTCATCCACAATCAGTTTGCCCCTCTACAAATTTCCCTTCATTTCACCTACCTCATACAAAAACCCACCCATGGGGCCCCCACCCTCCACCAGTTCTCCAAGAAAATTGTACCCTACCCGGGCCAACCATATTACATTGGGGCACCTGTTTCTATATTTGTACACTCATCCCAAATTATTCTTTATTTATTATACCAATGCCTTTGTTTCCAGCATTTACATTACCTTTTTGTCGTCACCTTTGGCGACCTTCTTCCCCTTTTGGAAAAACACAACCCATGTCACCCTTTGGTTGGGGCACCCTTTATCATTTACCCTTGTTGACATCGTCCATATACTCCAAGTATCCCACTGGCCACTTACCTCTACTCTCTGAGTTTGTTCACTTTGTCCCACCTCTGGCATAACTTATCCCACGTCTTGTTTGTAAATTCTAACCTTGTAAAATATCTACTGCAAACTGATATTAAGAAAAGAACAGAAAAGATACAATGGCAAACACAAACATTACACAGAGATTTTTCACCTGGAAACCCAAACCGGGAAAACCAGGATATATTATATTCATACATTGTGTTACATTGTTTAAAATACAATATACATATAGGAGCCAACAGCATCCAAAACCCTAACCCAATGACTTGGATTAGTCCAAAACCCTAATTCCTCAACCGGAAATAGAAAACCATCGGCAAAAAAACCATGTGCCGAAAAACCACCTAATATCATGTGGTCCCAAAAATATGTCGGCCCGGCAGAAATATGTCAGCCCGAAAAAAAAAATTCAAGGGTGTTGCCCCTGAACCCCCACGCGGGGGGCTCCGCCCCCCTGCACCCCCCTCTAACCCCCCTGCGCGCCCGACGTAGGCGCTCAGACACTACTACTTGTGCAAAGAATATAACACATACCCAACATTGTTGTCCCCCTAACAATCGACTTAGTTGCATGATTGTGGCCACTTATACTTCACATCTACCCCCAACCAAGGGCAGTATTGAGTCTTCATACATCTTGACTTCGACCATGTATCTCCTCCAATTCATTATCTCACCTAGTATATTTCACAAAGCCCTTTTCTTCTGGGAGTCGCGTCCCCCTTTTTTGTCGACATCAGCATAGTTTTCCAGAAGGGCAACAATATCTTGACTCTCATTACCTTTCCAATGAGAGATCTCGGACAACACAGAGGGAACTACAATTTCTCCCTGCTATCGTTGACCCCCATAACATTCGACTTCAATACTTTCTCATGTTACGGTGGGTCTTCCTTTGCGACTATTGCAGTTATTTCTTATATTTTCCAAAGACCTCTGAACTGGGATGGGCTCTCAATGACTATAGAATCCGTGATATTTCTTACAGATGTCACTACCTACCATTCAGAGTATCCTCCTCCGTAGAATTGACTTCTGCCTTTATCATGACTGCCCCCGAGGGTGCTGTAGTGGTCTACATCAACACATCATTCCTCTTTTGAGTTACATGACATGAGCATGGGGCATGCCCGCCTCATTTGTACACAATTTATTTTTACACACCTTATGACAGGTTGGGTTCTACAGGTTCCATTCTCCCTCCAACAAGTAACTCTTGACAATCCCACTATTTCTCTCTCTTACAAAAACACTCTCAGTAGAAGAAACATTGATATATTTCGGCTATACATATGCTCCTAACCTCATCCATTAGGGGGCATATGTTATCATTGAAATTTCGTCCGCAAATGGTTACAAGAATTCAACATCGCCAAACAGTAATGAGGTCACCCATGGACCAAAATTATCACAAAATCATTTCCAAAGGGTAAAAAACCATAAAACCAGTGACAAAATTAAAGGGTTCTATGAATACACAGCGCACATGCGCACATGCGCAAAACAAAAACACAAGAATCACGCACATGTGCCCGATGCATGACTGTTGTCACAAAAATCCACACACCTGAGAAACGATGCATTTATGAGAGTGGTCAGCCTCCCACCCAGTTCTGGTTCAACTTCCAAGTTGATTTGACACTCAAATCTGGACTGGATTCGATTGGGTGGTTGGTCAAAGACCTAGAAAAGCCATAATTATCCTCTTTACATACTACAAACTGGTTGGACAATGCCTCAAAGGAATTCTATAAAAAGGCCAAGGATGCACTTCATTTTTCAAGGAATTCAATAGCTATGCTGCCACTATTCTCTTGAGGAATCCTCTATTCTCATCAAGAGTATACTAGCATCATTACATTTGGAAATCCATCTCACCCCTTGAGTGGATTAGCAAAGAATTCTTTCACCATTTTCATTTTCATTTTCAAATTTGTAAGAAGAGCTTATTTGTGGGGGTCCAAGAGCCCTCCCTTAGACAAAGAAGGGACTCATAGTCCTCTTTGTTCTCAGTTTTTTCTTTCACTAATATCATCCTTACCATTGGTGACATGGGTCTCATTGTTTCTTTTGTCCTTATGTCCCTATGCTCATTAGTTTAGTTGTTATTTTATTTCTTAGTTTAATTCTCAGTTGTTCTTTTATATTTCTTTCTCTAACCCTTTTCCTTATAGCTGTCCTACTTAGCAAACCCAACTAAGCTTGCAAGCACCTCTATTTTGGTCACTAAGGTGACGAAAGAGGTGCAACACTCTTTATGCCATTTTATTTGGCATCTTTCTCTCCTATGATGTGGCTTCTCTCTGAACCTCTACAATGACCATTAGTAGCCATTGTCTCCATTATCTTTATCTTGTAAACTTCACTTTGTTCACTTGTGGAATGCACTCAATCCTTTGTAACAATCTCTCTCCATAAAATGCTACCCAATACATCACTAAGCTTCTCCTTAGCCTATTATTCTAGTATTCCTTTGGCTCTTTCTCTCTTAGAACCTCTTATGAGCACCCCTTGCTCCTCTTGGCTCTTGTAGTTTCCACTTTCCTTTGAGAACATGCAATTGTCCTCTGTTGTTCCAACCTTCAGCGAGAATTTCTACAATGTTCTTTTCCACACTTTTCGTTTCTCTAATATCTCTCACATTCTCTTCCTCATTCAAGAACATCAATGGTTATCTGCTACAACTCTCCTAGCTATTTGTTGCTACCAATCCTTCCCTTGCTTCAACCTGCAACACAAATATCAAACCTGAGTTAATATAAAAACCAATAAATTTCTACCTTCAATATATTCACATGCTCTTGACCCATTTTTGATTCATTCTTCTGAATCAATTCATCTTCTTTTTCTTGTCATATTTCATTGAATCTAAGCTCATCTATACAATATCTCTACATCAATATATATAATCATTCATACGAGAAATTTAATTTTCTCTTCTTCACCTCCAAGGATCATTTTAGTCTCGCTCTAATACCACTTTATAGTGACCTACCAAGTATTCCCACAATATGGAAACCTTTCACAAACACAGGGTTGCACTATAAGTCTTCTAAGAGACTATCCAAGGATATCTATATATTAGTCTCAATCTAAAGAGAATAATTTTTTTTTTCTGCAATTATGATCATAATTTGAGCTCTCATGAATTGATCATATTTATGGATCAATTCATCCTTATGCTCCCATACTTAGTCTCTTATCATATCATGACCAAAAACTAATTATGTGGCTTATTTAATTAAGTTCTTAACTCTACACTTCTTTCATGTTGGATTTGAGTTCCTCATCATCCTTGTGACCATAACCTGTGACTTCAGGCTTATGCCTCTAACGCTAGCTCTTTGGCACTAGTCCCTAATGTGAATTCCTTCTACCATATGACCAAAACCTGTGACTGAGGACTGATAAAAATGGTGTGTAATATTATGACTTATGAGCCAAAGCAAATAAACAGCTCTGATCTAATCAAATGGTGAAATGGACGACCCATGTGTTCCAACATGATGGCATGTTAGCAACTTCCTCATTGAACGAGTTAATCCTGAGACGAAACGTCATCAAATCAATGGACGATCTATATTAAGAGCGCATTACCTCCTAGAAATTAATTTCCATACAACTTTGCTCTATGCTTTTGTTTCCCACCATTGATTTTGCCTATCCTCTGATCCATTGACGTAGCCTTCTTCCTGCTGAATTATTATAACTTCAAAGAATATTCTATTTATATTTGAGTCATTATTGTATAGATCAAATCCCATCTTTTGGTTTGGTCAACATGTATTTGCATGATGGTATTTTTAAAGTTGGCCCCTGGTAATTGTAAAATGGTTTTAGCCACTTCTAGGAGAAGTCATCTCCACCGAGTGAAGAGACACAACCTTAGCGCCACCTCACAACTTGTATTTATATGTGAGGATGGTGTCTCATTTGAACAAAATCACTCACTCATCTAGTGCACATATATTGAAGACATTGGCAGTTGCAGGAAGAGCTCTAATGAAGGAGAAGAGAGGCACATGCTTGGTCTTGGTCTGTCTTTGGTGTTTTGGTCTTAGTCTTAGCATTGTACTGAGAATCTATTATTGAGAAATTTTTTCTTGGTTTTCTTCCCCATGAGGGTTTCCCAGGATAAAATGTTGTGTACCCTGTGATCGTGTTTCCTTTAGTGATCCTCTTTATATGGTTGTTTTGGAAATGCATTGAATGCTCATGAAATTTGGAAATAACCTAATAACAACAATAAAATATTAACACTTCCTCTCTTGGACCAAATACACGTGTACTATCCTTTAGATCTATGGCCCTAGATCAATATTAACTTGATATGATGGTCTTTAATTCTCTTGGGTCAACCTTATGTGGATCATTAATCCTTTCAGTGATCAATGATCATTATAATCAAAGATCCTTATTCTAAGTATGAATATGATTCTCCTTTAATCGAGACTATGCTACTTTTTAGGTTTAACCATTAACCTATGCCAATAAACCTCAACTTCATCGTCTCCAAATTGACACTACCTCTCCTTCATTTACCACCTCAACATCGTAAACATAGACATAAATAATTTCATAACGATCATCAGATATTTCAATGGGAAATCATACTCAAAACAAAGTATTCTCCTTTCCATATTAGTCATAATGCATGATTAATTTACATAGATTTACATTAGTCCTCTTAGTGACCTTTCACATCATCACACTTTATGGCATGCTCCTATATTAATTTGGCCACACAATATTTGGCCTAATATACATTATTTTGGCCACCTTCCTTTTCCTTCAAGTATTACAATATTTATACAAAAGATACTGAAACTAGAATTTGTTTTAGATCCATTAATTTCTCAACAAATCCCTAAGGATCCTATCAGATCCACAAATCACTCAAGAAATCCACAAAATTCTCATGAGATCTACAACTATCCTAAGATCTCTCAACTCCTCTCATGTTCTCACACATTCGAGAACATTTACAATCAAATCCTCACTTTCATTATCAAACCCCTGTCCTATGTCTCTCCTCTAGAATTCATTAAAACATAGGAAAATACAATAAATCAATCATTAGGTAACATAATCCCTAGTAAATGAAACACCCCCTAGGTCTTCATCAAATGAACTTTATTTTGGAGGCGGGATGCTCCTCCATCAAAATTGGTGAGAGACGAAGGTTGAGGATAACAAAGGGCTTTTTCTAGTGTGAAGAGTGTAGGAGTAAAGAAGGAATTTTTCTTACACTAGAGTGAGGAGATCTCATTGGTTGGTTGAAGAGAGTTCATTCAAGTATTGATGAAAGGGTTGAATCACAAAGAACCATAATTCAATATCTTGATAGGTGGAGAAGGACTTCCATCTAGAGGTCATATAGGTCAAGGAGAAGAGAGAACAGAAGTAGCCACAAGTGGGTTTCAATGGAAATAGAACAGAGGGAAGAGAATAGTCATACGAAACTTGTTGTATGAGTTTTCCATACACATCTGTGGGTCTCAAGGGAGACAGTCACAAATATCCCTAGGGCATAGAAGGGAAAGTCATGGATGTCTGTAGGCCAAATAAGGGCAAGTCCTAGATGCAATGGAAAATGTACTAGTACAAGGTCGTACAAAAGTAAAAGAGTTTATAGGTTTGTCTTTAGTGTATAATTCTCTCAGTGGGCCATTATCTCTGTTACGGGAGCCCTGAAATAACCTTAATAAAAGAATTGCTGGACTAGTTTTCCCTCCGGGGCTTTTCTAGGGGTTTACCTGAATCTTGTTTTTCGTATGTGCTTGATTTGGTTTTCTTTTTTATGTTTCTGTTGCATATTGAGTTGATTAATCAACTATTCTTTTAGTAGATAAAGTGATTTTATTTGAGATAATTGTTGGGTGTTGAGTAGAGTGGTAAAAGATTGACATATAAAACATAAAATAAATGGACAATATGACATGCACAACAATAACAAACAAGAATGCATATTATAAAACTGAATATCAGACATAATAATTAATACACAACAAAAATAAATATACAATCATAGAAACACATGGCAGAGAGCACTTATCTTAAACAAAATCAAGTACCAGCTGGTTGTAGACCAAGGACATTCCACCTGACCATAGACATTGTTGTTCCAAGTCTCAACAACAGGTCACCCCCAACTAAGGCTATGAATCCAAAAGGACGGATCCATGGTGTCACTCAACTTCCCAAACTAGTCAATACTCAAGCTCTCACAAGTTTATAAACACACAACAATCCAAAGTACACCATCTTTCTTTTCTCCATCCCACACCACCCAAAGACAATGAACCCCCTTCACCACCACGCAGTCCCTCAGGATGTCCAATTCTTTCCAGGGCTCTAGTGCATCTGATCAAGAATATCCATGTTGGGACTCTCATGATTCACAGTTGTGAAGAAATTTTAGCACATGCCAATGCATCTCAGACATGCATGAATTAATTCATGGTTGGACTGCATTGGAGTGATTACAACAACCAACGAAAAATGAATCCTTTCCTAGAAATTAGTTTTTCCTTCCACGGTCAAGGTCAATGATGAATTAACAATAATGAATGAGTGGAAGAGTGAATGGAGAGAGAGAACAAAATGAAGAGTCTGAACCCCCAAACAACCCAAAGATGGGTTTATATAATTACTTGGAAGTAAAGAACCACATGGCCTCCCCTAAGAAGCTCATGTAATCACTTTTCTCAATTAAAAGCAAGATGGGTAAACAAAATATATTAAAAAAACTTAGCCCCTTTAGCACACCCCCTCTCATGGAATCATATCCCCTTATCTCTTTTGTCCTTGTCCATTCTGTAGGTAGTGATGTGTTTTATTAATATATTTGAAGTATTACATTTCCTAGGAACAGTGGCCCCTTTCAAATTTATCGGCTCACCATCCTAAGTCACAATTATGTAATACATTCTAGTCATAGGCATCAAAACCAAGGGTGTTACACCTTGGTCTGCTTATGGGCGGTTTAGATTGTGTTTGGGTTCCATTTTATAATATTTGTTGCGATTTAATAAGATAACTTAATAAGTGCACTTATGAAAAAGGTGTTACAGACACCAATTTCATTTGAGGATACTACAAGAAAGAAAGATTAGAAACAACCCATGAATGTAGAATATGATGCAATGATGAAGAACCAAACATGGGAGCTTGTGTCATGTCCTAAATGAATAAATGTTATAGGGTTCCAAATGGGTTTATAAGAGAAAATTTAATTCAAATGGGGTCGTAGAGAGATTCAAATAAAAAATGAATACTAAATTCAAATAATTATTTATCTTGCTTCAAGTCTTAGCTGACAAATATATGTTAAGAATACATTGTTCATTGGAAATATCCATGAATAAATTTATATGGACCAATCCCTTGATTTATTGGATAAAAAACATCCTCAATTTTTTTACATGTTGAAGACAATCTAATTTTTCATGCTAGCATAAAAAATCAAGTATACTTGGCTTTAGTTGGTGGCAAGATCATGTGCTATACTTCTCCTCTACTCTTCTTCGCTTGCTCGATCAAGGAAAAACTCAAGGCACAATGTGCAAATGGGAAAAAATCATGCTCGTGGTCCCATAAAATAGGGCACAATAGAAATGCATGCGTGTTCCTAGGAACATGCACACGTTCCTAGGAACACACATGCATTCCTGCCAATGGGCATATGTGGCATGTTGAGTGGTGGGTTGGTCTTTTCTAAACCTCTGACTTTAGGAATGCCTGTGTGAGTATCATTTCATTAGGGAGATGGTAGAGGATGAAAAGATGTTACTAGAGAATGTTGACATTATGTAGAATGTTTGATGCATTTTCAATTATACTCTTGGAAGGTATATGACAAGTGAGAGAATGTTGGGAGAGTGTGTGTTATACACCTTGTAATGTTGTAATAGAGTGGTAATGATTGTTGAGTTGAAATAGAGATTAAATGTTGAACAAT
>SNQJ01S0040023.1:50950-73332 GCA_010110895.2 Picea sitchensis
TACAGCCTCGCCCCAAGCACCTTCTATCCTACAGAAGCAGGTCGACAAGGCTGCAGCAAAATGCAAAGATTCCTTCTGCACAACATCCTCTCATGTAGCCCGACTTGTTGAACAACCTCAACCTCAACGGGTTCATGATAAACTTCCACAAACTGAGCAGTGCGACGTCTCCAGCAAAACAAGCAGCTCACGAAGATGCAGATTCAACAAACACTTTTCCTTCTCCCCCAAGAACTCAACACAATGGAGACCATTGCTTCCTAAGGAGGGAGTATTGATCTAGGTGGATATCGGTGGCCACCCACCTTTTCCAATTGGCTCAAAATAGCTTTCTGGCAATTTTGACAATTTACTATTTTTAGCAGGTTTTAACTTCCGGGGCCATTTTGAGGGCCTAAATGAAGGTTTTTCAAGATCAAGGTTCTCAATGATATTTAAAGGAAAATTGATCCCCCAAAATGAATCTCATTGATGATACCTTTCCAACGAGATATCATACACCTAAAACGGAGATCGTATGGATAAGTTACGACCTCGGGAAGTTGATGTACTAACTTACCCAAATGGGGCCCACGTGACTTTTGGCGCTTCATCTCCTAGGGTTAGGTTTTTGGATGTCTAGGAATTTTTGCATTCCCGTTTATTGTAAAAGGTCATTCAGAGCCTCATTGTAACCATCTTCTTGCGAATGCGAGTATCCGTCACATCTCTTCTTAGAGATAAGTTGCCACCATTCTAGCGAGACTTTCACTCTGTATTTTACAGTCTCTATACATTTCTTTCATTAATAGAAATTGTGTATTACTGTATATCTGTGTTTATGGTTTCATATCTGATACATTTCTGTTATACTATTGAATATCTGCAATATCTCTGTGCATTTCTTTATTATATCTCCGCTCTCATTTTGTGCCGAAAATAATCCAGATCAAGCTCCTTTAGAACCTTGTCTACATCTTCTTGTTCAAGACATATTAAAAGTACCCCATTATAATTAAAGGCGGAAGAGCATCGAATTTATGAGGTGATATTGTGTTGATTTTAGCCTGAGAGCTCTCCTTTCCCTAAGGTTTAGGTTTTCTGGGCAAGTCCCATGATGCAGGAGATAAGATAATTTCCCATACCAAGACTCTTGCCTTGGGGGTATGTATGAATTTTCACTACACCATAATTCCAATTCATTCTCCCACCTAGGGTCTTCATTTACTTGGTCCTGGGCTTCAACTCCCAATTTACATAATCCTTGTCCCTTAACCAGTTTGGCAGGTTTTATATCTAGATCAAATTCTTGGACCATTGCCATCCATTTTCCTCTTCTTTTCCCCATATCTTGTTGAGTGAATAGGGATCAGACTGTAGGGTGAGGAACAATGAATTTGGTGTGGTTATTTAGTATGTAATATCTGAAGTGTTGCATTGCCTTGTATACCACATAATCCTGCTTGTCTATAGAAGGGTAATTTAGTTCATCCCCTTGGACATTAGTGATGAATGAGACTGGGGCCTCATTATTGTCATCATCCTTCTGAGTCAATACTGTAGCTAACAATTGGTTGGAGGCAAAAGTGTAGAGGAAAAAATATTTTCTAAAGTCGGGACTTCGCAACACTGGAGATTGAGATATTGCACTCTTAATATTGCTGAAATCACTTTTTCATTCATCATCCCATCATCCCACTTAAATTCAACATCTTTGCGAATAATTTTTTGTAAGGGTTTGATGGTTTTAGCGAAATCGAGGGTGAACTTTCTCACAAAATTGATTTTCCCAAAGAAGGATTGCATAGCCTTTTTGTTGTGGGGTAATGGAAGCTAAGCTATAACCCTAATTTGTTCTTGGTATATGTGAATTCTTGCTTGAGATATAATATGACCTTTCCCTTCCTCAACACCAAAGATAGTTTTCTTAGGGTTTAAAGATATATTGTATTTCCTACACCTCTTGAAAATCTGGGTTAGGTGTCGGATGTGATCTTATCTATTCTTTGAATACACAGTCACGTCATCCAAATAAACTACTACATGCTTGTTGATTAGTCCCCGAAATGATACATCCATGGCCCTTTGGAAGGTTTCCCCTGCATTGATTAAACCAAAGGACATGTGTTTATAAGAAAAGGTTCCCCACTTGGTTCAGAAGGTAGTTTTCAAATGGTCTTCCTCCAAAACTAGAACTTGGTTATAACCTGAAAACCCATCCAGCAAGGAGAAAATGTTAGAACCGGACACGGTCTGCAAAAGTTGCTCCATCGGTGGGAATGGGTAGTTTTCCTTTTCTGATGCTCTATTGAGTTTTATGATATCCACACACAGACGGATCTCCCTAGATTTTTTCCTAGCAGGAACCAAATTTTTTACCCATGCAGAGTGTCTAACCTAGAAGATAATTTTACATCTAGTAATTTCTTCAACTCCTAACAGATGAGAGGCTCCAGAGATGGGTGGTACTTCCAGAGATTTTGTTGGAATGGTTTTGCCTCGGGTTTTAATGATATTGTGTGTTGAATTATATGAGTATCATGAGTCTTTATATCTCGGTATGACCATGCAAAAACATCTTGATATTCTCTGAAAAGTTTGAGATAGGCCTTCCTTTATTCTTTAGATACTTTATTGCCGAGATTTTTATTCTTAGGGTTCTCTGGGGTTCCTATATTAATGGTTTCATACATGGGACCGGAACTCCATGTCTTTTTGTTCGTTGACCCTTTAAATCTTTCCCTTAAGTCAATTTTTTTCTCTAAATTGGCTACCCCGTTCGGTATCATGCGAGACCTCGGTTTTGAAGTTGATTGATATGTTTTAGGTTTTTCTACATGGGGATCAGTTTCTATTAATTGCTCCTAAAATATTTCATCCTCAATAGCCAAACATTTAAAATTATCCTGATTGGTTAAAAAGTTTATGATCTATTCATCTCCTTCAAAGACCCTCCAATTAGAAATATTGTTAGGCACCGACGATTTATAGAGTAGCTCCACATTGAACTGAGAAGCTTTGTATTATTCTAAAGGGGATATCCTTGAGGCAGCGGTGGCCAGGGAATAAAAAAGAGTGTTATTTGTTTTGGGGATCGTTGTAATGTTGAAGGCTTCAAATTGTTCTATTATTCTATGCACTTCGTGTTGATAATTCCTCTAGTGGGGAGAGTTGTTGTGTATAGTGTTCCTTACTTCTCTAACGATGATTTCAGAATCTTTGAAAACATTTAGTTCTTTAACGTTTAAGTCTATGGATTTATTTATCCCTTGTACTAGTGCTTCATACTCGACGATGTTTTTTTTGCATTCAAATTCTAGCCTGCAGGATAGGAAAATCCGTTTACCTTTTGGATCAATGAGGATACACCCCACTCTTGATCCCTCTTGCGACTTAGACCCATCAAAGTACAAGTTCCAAACTTGTGAGAGGAAACCATCAGTTTATTTTTGCCTACCACTTCCCTCCTTTCCTCCTATCTTCTCTGTGGTTTTTAACAGAGGTTCTTGACAGAAAAGGATTTATTCTATTGTCATCGAAAAATTATCTTGAAAAGTCATTTCATATTTTTGAGTTAGAGAGACATCAGATGAGAGGGGGAAGAAATTCCCAAAATCAGAGTCGTAGGAATAATTTCCTAGCACGGGCAAATCTGCTGAAGAGGGTTCATTGAGGGTTTCTAGGTCGATGACAATATGTTTTAGATATCTTTCCCTATCTATCTTGATCATATTTGTGTGTCCCTTTAATGACAACCAAAGGTGAGCCCATTCTATACTAAAGTATTCGTTTAACTTCTCAGACCAATCTCGACTAAGTAGCAATCCATAAGTTTCTGGGATATCTACTACAATGATGTCAATCACTTGAACAAATTTTGGGTGGGTCACCATTATGATCATGACATCCTTGAGTTCTACCATAACCTTCACCTGGGTTCTATCCAATTGTATCACGTGTTTATCAATTTTGAGAGGGGCTGTGTTTAATTTCTTACAGATAGATAGTGGCATAACATTAGAGGATTCCCCTGAGTCAACTAGACAATTGTGGAGGTTTATGTTGAAGACTTCAAATGTCAAGAGGAATGGTGGGACAAAAGGATTTCCCTTCTCATCTTCAGAGAAAGGGTTCATAGTTGGCTTACTTCTCAGATCTGTGAGGTCTATATTTTCTCCTTAGTCAGTGCTTGTTATAGGAGTTTCTACTGACTTCAAATCTTGTAACAAAAATTCATTTTGCTGGGGAATTCTACACATGTCCATGACCGTTATATTAGCCTTCATTTTTTTCAAATATTCTACTATGTTGTAGTCTAGCTTGGGCGATTCTCGTGTATGGATGCTTATAGTATTTCTTTGGGGGACAACATATTCTTTCAAGTGATCGGATGTTTTTTTTCCTTTCGAAGTGTGGGCCACAGTAAGGTCGTTTGAGACCAGGTGATCCCTACTTCGTGTTTTCACAACAAAGACTTCTACGGGTGGTTCTTGAACCTCAAATAGATCATCGGAAAGCATTGGTAGGTCAAGGTCCCATATCAGCATAGTTGTTTCCTCTGGTGGGTCAACTTATTCCTGATCACCAATATTCATAGCTGATCTGCTTGATTGTTCGGTAAGGGAAACCTCATCTAGAAACTAGTTGGACATCAATTTTGTGGCATGCACCCATTGTGAGTAGTCTCTTTCATAATGTTTCTATTGGTGATAGGTACAAAAAGAATCGAATGCTACATTTCTCAGATCAATGTTTATGTTGGTTGGGGGAGGTTCAATTGCTTTTAACGATGGATTTCTTTAAAAAAATATTTTATAGGGCTTTTGGCCTTGGTTTCCTTCCCCTGCACTTCTTTTCATGTCTATGATTTCGTTTAACAAATTATTTATCATTATTTGTAGGTATTTTATGTCTCCACTTCCCTTTTCAGAACCTTGTTCTGTTTGTTTCCCTGGGGGTCTAGTTAACAAGTGTCCTCTCCTGGGAGGAGGTGGTATTTCCTTCTTAAATAATGAGACCCAACCTTTTTCACATCCCTTCGTTTGGAATTCTATTGTTTTGTCATCCTCAAAATTTTGAGCCAAGGTTGTTTTGGCAGCGCTCTTCACAAACATGTAAATGGAAGTAGGAAGAGCATTAGTGTATACTTTGATTTGCAACTCATGAGGGGGTTTAGCTTCCGGTTGAAATTTGTTTAGGACAGTGGTGAATCCTCGATTGAAGTCTTTAACCTTATCCTTTGAACTCATGGTGGAGGTGAACAACTCAACCATCAAATCTCCTGTAGTGGTTTCTTCTCCAAATTTCTCTAAAAAATCCTTTTGAAACTTCGTCCAACAAGTTATGGACCCTACAGGAAAGTTAAAGTACCACGTGGAGGCCAAATTCTCAAAAGTATAGGGGAAGATCATGCACACTATGTCTTCATGTTGGACATTCATCAGTCTAATAGATAGTATGAATTTTTTGATATGGTCTTCAGGAAATCCTGATGTTTCTAGATCAAATTTAGGGAGTAACTTTTCTGGATGTCGGGGAAGGTTATGTACTCATCTGGGGATAGACATAACATCTCTGGCCAACCAAGGTTGATTATTCTGAGGTGGGTTCCCCCTTTATTCATTATGATGATTGTTATCTTCCATATCATCTGACTCCAAAACTGAGCATTTTGAGTTAAACCCTTCTTTGTCAGAAAAATCGCCAGGCTTGGAGCAGTTACCAGCTAGTGTTTCGAAGATTATATTAAGGGGATGTTTGATTTCAATGAGGGAGAAATCTATCAGGTATTCTACTGTGTGAACAAAAACCTAGTCGGGGGTATCAACCACTGGTCTTCTTACTTGTTTTCTACGAGGAAGTAAGAGAGCTAAGGGTAGTGCTCCAATTTGTCGGGCATAAGCTCTTTTGAATATTTTGAACTGGTTCAACTCCTCGTGGGGAAGAGCGTAAGGTATTTCAGGGAATAAATGTTCTTCCTCTTGCTGGGGTGAGTTACTCATTTTAGGAGTACTTAGTGTGTGTGGATTGTCTTGGGAATGACTATCCATGCATGTGGGTTGTTTTGAATCTACAAGCTGTGTGAAATATTATATCATAAATTCATTCATCATGCACTCCTTCTAGTGCCAATTTTGTTGAGGGGACCTAAATCTATTTAACTCAACTGTAGGAACCAAACCCACCACTGAGGCCCAATTAGACTCTGCAACATTTGATAGTGGAATGGTTCTCCAAATCATGCGATCTGGTCAATTAATCGATGGGATTTACGTTGTGATTCATAGGATATCTTATCATGAAAAATCCTCCTTTGGTTTGAACGTTCTCTTTTTGTATTTTCTCTTATAGGTGGGTATGATAAAATGTAGGTGTTGGTATAAACTAGTTGGGTAAAAGGAAAGGGGAAAAATTAACTACTGAAGAAGACCGAGCTCAGGCTAAACCTCGTGCTCAAGCATGCAGACAAAGACTTTCACACCTACGACAAGCCTATTACTAATACATCAAATTGTCGATATTTCAATTATTGACTGAGATACAACTAACGAAAGAAAACATACATGCAATAAAATGATGGAAATAAAATTAGTTTCCTTATCTCTAATCACCAATCACACATTAACACAACAAGTTGATTTCCATCATTAGAGATAAGAACTATAAAAATATTGAATCAACTAACTTATCAATATATTCAGAAACTCTTACTCATTACATCATCCATTCATGAGATAAAGTCAGAAGTAGTTCCTCCTTGTGGTCCAATCACACATGCCTTTGATGCAAAAAAAAAACTTGTCTCTGGTCCTAAATAGGACTTCTCAATTAAGGTAGTTCTGAAATAGTTCTTTATAATTCCAAAAAAGAGGGTCTATGAAAAAACCATCGACCCCTGGTAACAGGTCGATCCTCTTATTTATAACAAATTATTAACTAAAAATAACTATCAAAAGTGCAAGATAAGTAAAACAAAACATTTCCACATGGCGTTTTTATCTCTCGGTCTTCTAAGAGTCATCAAATGGTTTCACTTGAGTATATGACTCTTCTCATACTCTGACCATTTGACGAATATTTCCTCGCATGTGTTGGCATACAAGAATCTATGTTGGTCCATTAGGGCCGAAAGGATCTCCTTTATCTCCACTACTCGTGCCTGATGCTTGACTAATTTAACACTTAACTATTGTAACAAGTCCAAGCCTTGATTGGGTGCTCCATGAACTATTGTACTTGAACTGGCGCCATGTTTTCCACCTTTTCTATCTCTGCAATTCATGATGAGTCTTGTTCTACATGCAGTTTGACTATGTCATGCAAGTTGACAAAGTCCTCGGGTGAGCCGAATTCTGGGAGACCAATGTCTCTCATCGCTCGATTGATCTTGGTCCAACTCATTTCGCAATTGGCCCATTTCTCTTGAATCTCCTGCTGAGGTTCTTGGACCATCTTTACACAATATTCGGCAAAATTCCTTATACGATCGATGTTGTTGTCCCTCAACACCCGAATGGCATTCTCTTCGATGTCTCAGCCTTTTTGAACTGTGCTGATGTAATCAATTCTTTCCACTTCTTGGTGGACCTTCTCATACCATATTTCGATATCTTTGCACATCGCTAGTGCCATAAGGGTTTCTTCTTGGAAATTGGCTATCCCTGCAGTGAAAAGGTGCCACTCACTTGGGAATGTGTTGTAGATATCTTGGAACTCGCTTCTCAAAAATACTATGGCTTGTGTGGAGTCCTGATAGTATTTCGGAAAATGGTGCAGATGCTCCAAATCCTTTACTGCAACAACCAGATCCTATTCATCTTTCCTTGCTCTATCCAGGGTGGCATTTGTGATTTTCATTCCAGCGTCAATAAGCTCAAACGTCTTGGCATGCTCTGTATTGATCAATTTTTCTTCTGTGGCGATGAGGATGGAACTGTCTAGAGTAAGCCTCCTTTTATTGGCGGTTCTCTTCATGATGGATTTCCTCTTTCGTTCATAGATGATTGCTTGTATATCGACGACCTCATCCACAGGTTTGGGGATTTGCTTCTCTCCCCAAGTAAGAGCGTTCAATAGGATCCCGATGGTGTATATCTGTTCAATGATAGGTTCCTGAACCTATTTTGTATGTCCTGAAGGTTCGACCTTTGGTTGTTTCTCATTGGAGGGTAAAGTACTGGTCAAAATTAATGAATTAGGGGTAGGTTCGGTACTTGATAATCGGCTATCAAGATACAGATTTCCTGTTCTAGAATATCTTCCCCTTGTTCACCCTATCCTAGATCATCCCTTGAGTTGTCCATTGGGGTTCCTGGTATGTCGAGTGGCTCAATGTCCAAGGCACTTTCTACCTCATGCTCATTCTGTGGACTGCTCTGACTTGGAGCATTGGGACCCGGGGTGGATGCCTTCTCACATTCTGTTTCCTATGTGATTTTCACCGGAGTGACCAGGGACACCTCTGAACTCTCCTCATCATCGTAGATGGTTATTATATCGAATAAGGGATTTGGTTTACTTATTATCCCTGATATCCTCGATTCCTCAGGCTGAGCCAAAACTTCCCCTACTGATCTGACCTGTGGTGTTGAAGCTTCAAGGTTATCTGACCCGGTGGTTTCTTCAATCTATATCGGCTCTAGGTCACTTAGTCCTCCCTGTATTTTGATTGGGATGTCAGTAGGAACCCTCGTCATCTCTACGAGATCCGGGTCATTCTGAAAATAATCAATGACTCTCTATGCCTTTTCCATCAAGATAAATCCCCTTGTCTGCACCTATGGTGTCAAGAACAATCCCCTTCTTTGCGCCTTTATTTTCTCCACCACTCTAATTTATTCCCTAGCTCTAAGGGCCTCTTGAGCCAACTTCTCTATTGTTTCCACCTATTCATCCACACTCATGGCCTTGAACCTGGTCATGTTTGGATTGGCCATTCTCTGCACTACCTCGTCCGAGTCCTAGGCATTCTCTGTGAAGACTTTGTCCTCAAACTTATCATGAGAATATGACCAATAGGATGATACTTGAAAAGAATGTTGGGGGACTAGGAATTTAGGGTTGTTCTTGTAGAATCGTCCTGTTGGAAACCTAAATTCAAGTTGGCTCAACCCTTCTTGTTTGGCTTGAATAATATCCTTTACTAGATAGAATCCCACATGGAAACCGTAGGGTATGAAATCACATTTCTTGTCTTTGACCAATGTGGCATTATAGACCTGCAGGATGGTATGATAATAGATTTCTCTCACAACGAGTTGGTCTGGGACATGAGATGGTAGGATATGTGCTTCTCCGGTGGCCCCAAACACCCTGATGTAGGTTGAGTGCTCATCTAAGTACCAATGTCCTACCTTGGCTATCATTTTCTTAGCTGCCACCGATAGCCTTGGGAATTCCTTCTTAAAAATAATAAAATAAATGTGGGCAATGAATTCATCACACATGAGTGCATAATATTTCTTGTACTTGTTATTCCATAGCACATTGAAGAAGCTATGGACTGGGATATCTGCAACATGCCAACTTAGATTAATGTCGATGAAGATGTTCCTTGTGCACATGACATCGAGCAGGTACGAGGCCATGTAGAAATTTGGTGCCTCTGCTTCCTTCGGTGTCTGAGCCTGCTGTACAAAAATGCTTAATTCTTTCGAGATTATTTCTTCCCAGTTGAAACTGCTCCCAACGATTGCAACTATGTATGCCAAGGGCATCCATGCTTCCAAAAACTTAGAGCAGTCCTTTTCTCCATATAACTGGAAGATGAGAGCCATCAAATAGATTTATTTCTCCCTCAGATTAATTTTTCCATACCATCCATTGCTCTGATTAGTGAATTTCTTGTCCTCCTTCCACCATGAGGCTATCAACCAACTAGTGTCATGGAGCTCATAGAACCTTACCACGAAGTCCATGTTGAGCCACTCCACTAGGTCCCTGAGCTTATAGTAATTATGGACTTCTATTGGGAGGAAATATATGACAGACCCACCATTCTCATCATTGATCAAGCATTTCTTCCCGTCAGTGTGCTCGATGAGCCACTTCAGGACTTTTATGCAGGGGAAAACGGGGGTTCTACTCACCACCATGTGTAAATACAATCGTTGGATGTTGGGGGACAAATGGTCATCGAGCGCCCTTATGTTCAGGTCATTGTGTGGGATATACTCCAAGAATTCTTCTTGGATAAATTTTTTGAAGAGATTCCCCCACTATGGGAGCACTACCTTGGATCCGGTGCTTGCCTTTGTATCTCCAAAGGCCGGAGGATAGAAAAAATATTTCTTTGTCGAGGTTTTGATGATAGGCTCATCCCTGGGATCATACTCCAACTGCCTTCCAGTCCCCGAAGAATAACCTTATCCTATCTCTGGTTCTTTTATCTTTGGTTCTCTCGACGAGCATTTGGTGGTTGTATTTCTCGGTGACATTCTCCTTACAACTAGAGCATATTTTAGAGACTGTGTAAGAAACCGGATGAACATATATAAATGATAACCAATGATTTGAAAGACTTGGATACATACCTCTGAAGCTTGTTAAACCTAGTTTTGATAATCAAAAGAATCAATACAGTCTCGAGTTGCTCGTTCTTCTCCTTCGGATTCTCTAGAATTCACTTACGCGCAGAATGAATTTGTTCATAAAGGTTCTAGGGATTTAAATAGGGATGAAATTACTGTGTCACATCATCCATTCAATTCGGTTTATGAGTGAAGTTTCAAAAAATCTACCACTAGATCTTCAGAGGAGTTTAAAATTAAATTCATCGTGGGTTGGTAGCGGAGGCACGCGAGGTAATCTGGTCTATTGGTGGTTTTAAAATGTTGTTGTCTAATCGATGCATGGGGTAGAAACTAGTTCCTTAAATGTCCAAAATCCGATCGTATCTAATGCTGCAAATGTCCCCTCGTTCTACTCTTTTAGTTGGTGGATCGAGGGTCAGGATTGTGCTGTGAAAATTTTCGTTGATATCCTCCCATAGAAGCTCCAACGCTGATGGATCTTATCGTATAATGTTGACATGGAAAATATGGCTTGGAGGTGTGACTAGGACCTAGGGAACCCAAAATGACTCGAGATAGAACTAGACCATACAATCCTCTTACCTAGTAAAGACACATGGAATTCGATACCAATGACTTAATTCGCTCGTGTTAATCGGAGTCAGGACTTTCCTTAAGCCATTTGTTCTAAAACTGAATCCTAACTTGCCGACGCCGAAAAGTTTCAAGGATCGATGATCGATGATAAACCTACCCAAGTGCTCTCAGATCGACTCCTTCGAAAAAGTCTCGATGTTGAAAACGCATCGGGGATCGACGATCGAAGATAAATTTATCGCGGTCTAAATGTTTGTTGTGATTCTTCTAGATTTTTTCAATCCCAATAAAGCGCATTAGGCATCGGATATCGACGATTTTTTTACATACTTTGTTAAAGTCTCTCTTCCTTGTATTTTACCGACATCGAAGGGGATCGTCTATCTCTCGAACCTTTATGCGAATAACTTACGTAAACCAAAACTTCCTTCTACCGATGCCTATGAGGATTGGCAATCGACGAATGTTGTTTTTTTTGTGTGTGTGGTTCCTTTACTTACTTGAATTATTTTCGATGTCGAACTTGAGCACGTTAGGTGTAGGGTTCAACTGTCGATTCTTAATTCAAGTGTTAAGGTATTTTAGACATGAGGTTTCATAAGTTCAAACAAACTTTAATAGGTGATGAGAGTCATGAAAATAAACAAATATAAAACATATCCCTAGATGAAATCGAGTCAGACGGTGCAGAAAACAAGTGGTACCCAAAAAGTAACAAAATTTGATAAGCCTTTTTAGGGTGTGTTGAGTGCTCAACACGTCTATTTACTTAAAATAAAAGTTGATGTATTTAATACTTTTAATCAATTCAGAGCTTTGGTTGAAAAGAGCACTGATAGGTCAATCAAGTGTTTAAGAATAGATAATGGAGGTGAGTTCACATGTGTGGAATTTGAAAACTATTGCAAGGAAGCTAGGATTGAAAGACATAAGAGAACAATTTATATTCCTCAACGAAATTGTGTTGTTGAATGCATGAATAGGACCCTTCTAGAGAGAGAAAGGTGTTCAACAACACATGTATTCCAATAGAGGACGAAAAGCTTCAGTAAGAACTCATACAACTAGATCAAATATTAACACACCAACGTTTTGACATGGTAAAACCCCTACAGGGAAACATCCACGACCCCAGCCAACACAACCACTTGGTGCAATTTATTAATGAAAAAGAAAAAGATTATATAGATATTTTATGAGATATTTTTTCACAATCGATCATCGAAAAATGACCCTCCATGCTCTTTAAATAGATATCATAGACCAATCGGGTGTTAAGTCATAGATCAATGGCCATTAATATCGATGATAATATGAATCGTCAGATCACTCTATGTCCGGAACATATCGTGATCGTCATATTTCCTAACTACAAAAGCATACTAATGCATACTAAAATAAAAACTAAGAAACACACTTTTAACTAATGACACATTAGACCAAGTATATATTAACTAACTCCTAAGTGTTTAAATATCCTAACATCCCCCCTTAAGAACAACTTGGGATAGGATTGAAGGATTTACAATAGTGACACAATTGGAGAAGGAAGGAGGCATTAGAGCCTATCCCCCTTTGATGACAACTTGTTGAACTCCTAACGTAGATCGAAGTTTGGAAAACTTCGCTTCTGTAAGATACTTTGTGAAAATCTTTGCAACTTGATCTTCTATAGAGAAAAAGAACACTTCAATAACTTGATCATGAATGAGATTTTTGATGAAGTGCATGTGTATCTCGATTTTTCTGTTGTGATGATGTTGGACAAGGTCTTTGGTGATCTTGATGGCACTCTCATTGTCACACCAAAGGTTGGTCGGATGTTGCTACTAGAATCCAAACTCTGAAAGGATCTGTCGAAGCCAAAAGGCTTCCGGGATTTCGTTTACCACTGTTCAGTACTATGCTTGTGCTGAAGAAAGTGAAATAGCATGTTGTTTCTTACAGGCCTAAGTGACAGGTCCTGAACCAAAGTTGAAAACATAACTTGCAGTAGATTTATGATCATCAGGGTCATCGGCCCAATCTGAATCAGTGAAACCAACCAATAAAGGAGTCCCCCCCTGAACAATAATGTATTCCAAACTCAACTGTACCATGGACATAGCAAAGTATCATTTTAGTTTCTTTCCAATGGCTTTCATGGGGTTTTTTCATATACCAAGCAACATGACCAAAAACAAAGGAAAGATTAGAATGAGTATCAATCAAGTATAAGAGGCTACCAACTAACTGATGGTACAAGGTGGCATCAACTTCGGGAGTAGTACATGTGGCAACAAGATTGACTCTAGAATGGAAGGGAGAAGGGGATGGTTTACAATCTTCCATTTGAAAGTGATGAAGAAGGTCACAAGCATACTTATACTAGGAAAGAAAAAATCCTTCAATGGTTTGCAAAACTTGGAGGCCAAGGAAATAGTGAAAAAATCCTACATCTGTCATTTCAAATTTCTTCTTAAGGATGGTTTTCACATGGTTTAAAAGTTTTGAGTCACTACTAGTAAGGATAAGGTCATCAACATAAATGACAAGGATTATGGGATGGATTCCTACTTTATTGGTATATACATTAGGATCATAATGGCATCTAGAGAATCCAGTGTTAATAAGAAAGTTGTCCATTTTGGCATATCAAGCTTGGGGAGCTTGCTTAAGACAATAAAGAGATTTCTTAAGGAGACAAACAAGGCTAGAGTCATTATGGGCATAGTCAGGAGGTTGTTCCATGTAGAGTTCTTCTTGCAAATCTCCATGCAAGAAGGAGGATTTAACACCCATCTGATGGACCTCCCATTTATGTGAGGCAACAAGGGAAAGAACAAGGTAGATGGAATTCATTTTGGCTACAGGGGAAAAAGGTTTCATTATAGTCAATTCCTTCAACTTGGGAAAATCCTTTGGAAACTAATCGAGCATTGTGTCTTTCAACACTTCCATCTGATGCATACTTAGTTCTGTATACCCATTTACATATGATAATTTTTCTTCCTTTTGGAAGAGGTACAAGATCTCAAGTATCATTTTCCATTAAAGAATGATACTCTTCATTCATTGGTGTATCCCAATATGGATGACCCGAAGCTTCTGCAATTGTCTCTAGATCATGAGTATTTGAAACTTGAGCCAAAACAGAAGAGGTTCATTGGAACTGTGAATGTGTTTGACGTTGATCTAAAGGATCACTGACAAGATCACCAACTGCCTCTCATTTTGAATGGACCCATCTAGAAAACAGTGGAGATGGTGTTGGTTTGGGTTCAAGGGACTCATCTAGAGGAAGGTGAGCAGGCGAAGGTGGATTTTCATCCTCATTTTCATCATATGAATAAGAAACCAAATAGGAACAGAAGAAGGCACAAACATCAAAGATGGCTCGCAGGCCGAATAAGTCACAATTGTCAAATTAGGCTCGTAGGGCACAATATTTTCATCAAATTTAACATCTCTTCTAATAATAATTTCATTACAATATGGTTGAAGAAGTCTATAACCTTTGACATATTCATAATAACCAACAAATATACACTTCTCACTTTTAGGTTGTAATGCTTTCCTTTTCTCATCAGAAATGTGAGCCCATGCTATACTGCCAAATACATGGAAGTGACTTACATCTGATTTAATTTTAGTCCAAGCTTCTTTCAGTGTTATATTTTTAAGAGATTTTGTGGGAGTGTGATTTACTATGTAATTTGCATAGTTGATGGCTTTCGCCTAATACTTTAGACTTAATCCCTTAGATTGGATCATACAATTAGCCATTTCTTTTAATGTGTGGTTGTTTCTCTCAACAACACCATTTTGTTGTGGTGTATATGGAATAGTGTGTTGCATTTGGATGCCATGTGTAGTGAAATAACTTGTAAAATTATTATTCACATATTTGCCTCCATTATTTATTCTTAACCTTTGAATTTGATGTCTAGATTTCTTTTTTACAAGGGCCTTGTAGGCCAAAAACTTGTCAAAAACTTCTCTCTTAAGTTTTAATAAGTAAACCCAAGTACATCTAAAAAAGTCATAAATGAAAGTTAAGAAATTCTTGCACCTAGAAAAAGAAGGAGAAGAAATTGGACCACACAAGTCACTACAAACAAGTTGCAAAGGGCCCGAGGCATGCCAAGAGACATTGTTTTCAAAACTGTCTCGATGATATTTGTCGATAACATAACCGACAAAAACACCATCTCTTCATGAAATAAGAGGAAGACTAGTCACCATCTATTGATTACATAGTTGTTGCAATGAGTGATAGTTTAGATGACCAAACTGTTCATGCCAAAGTTTGATCAAGTCATCACTATGAGCAACAAAAACTGATGGAAAAGATGATGACCCAAAGTGTCAAACTTGTACAACCTGGTAATATCATCAACAATTCCATTTGCAAAAACATGTTTAGGATCTTTTAGATCCTTGATTACAACATGGTGAGGTGAAAATCTACAGTTTTACCTTCACCTGAATGAGTGATTTGATATACTGATATAAGGTTACAAGAAATACTTGGAACACATAATACATCATTGAAATGAATATTATCTACTTGAATTGTTCCAAATCCTACAACACTAAGAGATCTATCATCACCAACAAATATTTTCTTGGTGTTACATTCATTTAGAGAAGAAAATATGTCTTTATCCTTAGCCATATGATAAGATGTTCCATAATCAATAAGCCACTCTTCAGAAGAAGAAGTAGAAGTTGCATTGAAGGAGAAACAAGAAGCGGAAAGTGCATGTCCATGAGAAGAAGAAGATGAAGTAGAATCAATACTGATGTTTTTATTCTTCATTGTTTCTTCTAAATCTGCCATATTCTTGAAACATTTGGACTCATCATGACCATATTTATCACAAAAGTTGCAATGTTTTCCAGTCTTCTTATTTTTAGATTTTGCTCATCTGTCACCATTAGGAGTTGAATCTGTTTGAGTGGGTTTGGGACCCTTATGTTGCTTGTTGTTGTGGCGATGATGTTGCTTCTTGGGATTCTTGGGTTTATCTTTCTTCTGCTCGACTAAGGCTTTGTTGGAGGTATCTGTAGTGTTGATCACGCCAAGTTGTACAAGATTATCTTGCTCTCTAGTCAAAGCATCACAAAATTACTCAAGAGTGGGTTTTTGATAAGCTTTCTCTAGAGCCTCTCTCATGGCATAAATGATAGATACAAACAAAAAATATGCACTACCTAGCTTAGAGAGAATAATATAGATGCAACACTCTTCCTCCAACTTTATCTCACATTCTTGACATAAGATTCAGAGTGTTTTAAACTTAGATAGATAGTCTTCAATGAAAGAAAAAATCATTTGGACTCAAAGTTAGTATTTGATTTTATAACTGATGTGCTCTAATAATATTGTGTTTACCAAACATATATTCAAGTTTTTCCCAAGCTTCATTCGGGTCATCAATTTCTTAAAGGTGGAACCTTAAATCATGAGAGATGGAAATTCTGATCAATCCACGTGCTTTGTCACTCCTATTAGCCCATTTGACTTTCTTATCAACATTAGTGGGTTGTTTTTTCTTTCCTAAGGTAATCCGGTACAAGCCTTTACTTCTTAATAAATCCTCCATATGAGATTTCCATTGGAAGTAGTTGATGCTGGTAAGAAAAATATTAATGGAAGAAGCCATATTAAACATGTAGATAATATGGATTTAAAAAATGAAATTGATGATTTGGATGGAAAGATCTTGAAAAATTAGGCAGTTTAAAAATGACACTGAAATTGGACTTCAGATATGAAAGGCGTAAATGGTAACCAAAGGACCACGCGGTGGTGTAAGTTGTTTTATGAAGTGACCCACTTTTATAAAAAGAAGTGGGGATCATTTTTGCAATGAATTTACTTTATAAAGAAAGATTCATGCAAAATAAATAACTCTAAAATAAAATATTAAAGCTACTTATAGTGATTCACTTTTATAATTTAAGTGAAATACACTTTACAATGGAGCATGCACATTTTCAAAAAAAGTAACAAAAATAGAGACTTGAACTCACGGCCTCTTACTTAATAAGGCAACTTTTAACCAAGTGGGTTAGCAAAACATATTGTATTGTTTAGTAGGAGGATTGGGGGTTTTGTTGTTGTTGTTGTGGAAGATAGCCTTGGAGAGCGTGCTCATAAAAAACCCTTTTCACATAAGAAAAACTCCCAATTAGCGTACCGAGAAAATGTACCTTTTCCTATATGTTTATGATTTTACGATATCGCACAGGGCGCGGGGAAAAGAGCATACATAGATATAAAAGAGTAACAACCCGAAAAAAACCAATATAAAACTGAAATAATACTCTGCAAAAATTTAAAAATGGCGTATTTAGGCTTTATACCTCCAGATTTCACTGAAATGGTCGTATCTTAGGCAAACAAAAATATTTTCGAGTGAAACAAAACACATTCTTTACTGAAACAAGTGCTACGGATGCAATGGAATAGTACTCTCAGCCCATATATGAACGAAAATGGAAAAAATGGAGATGAGGCAACTTGGCTTCACGATCTCGATCTACAACATGAGCGGGTCTTCAAACAAGCTATGATACCATGTTCAACAACACATGTATTCCAATAGAGGAGGGACATCTTTATTAACCACTCACACAACTAGATCAAACATCAACACACCAATGGTTTGACGTGGTAAAACCCCTACAGAGAAACATCCATAGCCCCAACCAATGTGGTCACTTGGAGTAGTTTATTAATGAAAAAGAAAAAGATTACAGAGAGATTTTACAAGAGATTTTCTCACAATCAATCATCGACAAATAACCCCCCATTCTCTTTAAACATGGATCATTAACCAATCAGGTGTTAAACCAAAGATCAATGGCCATTAAGATCGAGGAGAATATGAACCATCAGATCACTCTATGTCGAGAACATATCGTGACAGTCAAATTTCCTAACTACAAATGCATACTAATGCATACTAAAGAAACACACTTTTACCTAATGACACATTAGACCAAGTAGATCTTAACTAACTCCTAAGTATCTAAATATCCTAACAAAAAGAGCATGCTCAGTATTGACAATTTGCAACATGATTTGTGGGAAAAAACAGTTCTTAAAACATGCTATATGATAAATCGATCACCATCAACTACAATAAATTGTAAGATTCTAGAAGAAACATGGATAGGTCATTGTGTGATTATTCAAATTTGACAATATTTAGTTGTGATGCTTATGCTCTTATTTCTAAAGATTAATGTTCTAAGTTAGATCCTAGATGAAAGAGATATGTCTTTGTTGGTTATGGTGAAGGAGTTAAGGGGTATATATTGTGGGATCCTACTGCCCACAAACTCATCCTAAGTAGAGATGTAGTATTTGATGAATCCTCACTCATAAAATTAGATCTAATAGTTGTTGAAGTGAGACAAGAGAAAGTATCGCAAGTTCAACAAATTTAATTGGAGACTCATCCATCTTCAGAAAGGGAGGAGCATGAAGTTCTAGAAGAAGAAGATGAATATGCACAAAATATCGAGGAAATTGAGGATATGCCTTAACCATCTCTAAGGAGATCTACATGGGTCAATAATCCTCCTACAAGGTATAATGATTATGTTTCATATGTGAATTTGGTTTCTATTGACGGAGAACCTAGTTGTTATTAGGAAACAATTAAGGTATATGAAAGTTCTAAATGTAAGTAAACCATGAAAGAAGAAATGGATGCTTTAGATAAGAATAAAACATGGGATCTAGTAGAACTTCCAAAGGACAGAAAGGTTGTCGGTTGCAAATGGGTTTACAAACTAAAAAAGGGAGTTGATGATAAAGTTGAAAGGTATAAAGCAATTTTGGTAGCAAAAGGGTATTCTCAAAAGGAAGGTATTGCTTTTCATGAAATATTTTCATGAGTTGTGAAGCTTGCTTCAATTAGTGTTGTGTTAACACTAGTTGCTTTACTTGATCTTGAGTTAAAAAGGGTAGATGTTAAAAAAACATTTCTACATGTTGATTTGGATGAGGATATATATATATATATATATGGAACAACTAGAAGGCTTTGTTCAGGATAAAAATAAGATGTTTTTTGCAAACTCAAGAAGTCATTGTATGGCCTAAAGGAAATGGTACAAGAAGTTTGATTCCTTCATGGTCAGCCTAAATTTTACAAGAAGTTAATATGATCACTGTGTTTACTTTAACAAGTTGGAAAATGACATATTCATTATTTTGGTGTTATATGTTGACAATATGCTTGTGGCAAGAAAAACCATGGTCGAAATCAAGAGGTTAAAGGCTCAATTGGTAGGATGTTTGATATGAAGTATGTGGAGAAAATACTTATGAGATTCGGTATGAATAATTTGAAACCCGTATAGATCCCTTTGGCTTCTCATTTCAAGCTTTCTTCAGGTTTATGTCCTAGTAATGATGAAGAAAATGATTATATATCTAGTGTACCATATGCTAATGCAATAGGAAGTTTGATGTATGTGATGGTGAGTACTAGATCAAATATTTCACATGTTGTTGGTGTTGTCAGTATATACATGGAAAAGTATCTTAGAGGAACAATTAATTATTCTATCACCTATGATGGTTCTAGTGATTTAGTTTGTAGTTATGTAGATTTATATTTTTTGGGTGACTTGGAAAAAAGGATATCCACTTCAGAATATGTCTTTACTCTTGCAAGAGAACCTCTTAGTTGGATGTCAAAGATTCAAAACATAGTTATTTTATCCACTAGTGAGGCATAATATATGGTTGCTTCACATACATGCAAGGAGAAAATTTGGTTAAATGGTTTGTTGGGTGAGTTTGGAAGGATGCAAGACAAGGTAAAAGTATTCTTCTTTGTCTAACTATTTGATAGATGTTATATGTACGAGCATAACCATAGAGGTGAAGAGAGCAAGTAGCAATGTAGTGTGTGTGGGAAGAGAGTGAGATTGTATGCATAAGATTATTGTAATTCTCACTTGAATAATAAGAATATGGATTATCATTGCCTCGATACTAGGTTCTTAGGTAAATCACTCACTGTGTTCATTGTGTTGTGTGTTTTTCTTGTCAATTAATCTTGCTCGAGCAATATGTTTGTAAGACCTCTCTGTTAAATTCAATTAATGAGTTGATCACTTGGCCACAGCAATACAAACCGATAGCTTCATGTCTAAGCCATGATTATTGCTGATCACTTGGCCAGCTTAATAGTTACGTGATGATTATGCTTAAATTTAATTAATATGTGAGGAATATCGAAACTTGTCGACAGAAAAGGTGTATACTTTGTTTTCCATCTTTGTCCGCTAATTCATCCGTAGTATTAACTCCATATTAATTAACAGCATACTTAATACTGCTTTTCTTATTTATCTGTAGTATTTTCAGGAACTCCATATTAATTGAGAGCATACTGCTTTTCTATTTAAGAACCAATATCTTCAAGGGATCTTCCAGATGAAAACATTTTTTGTGTGTGTGACATATAACGATTTGTAGAATGGACAAGTTTCTTTTCTCTTAAAATCCCACCATAGAAAAGCCATGTTGGTATGCTATTGCGACCGTTTGGAAGACTTGCCGACAGTTGTTGGCAAACAATTTCAATTTGACAAGGACGTCGTCGTTTCTTTTAACTCTGGATACAACGACATATGTCAGTGGAGGGCGGTAAAGAGTTTTCTGCCACTACCAATTGTCTCTTCTCCTTTGCAGCTTTCTGATTGTTAAAAGAGGAGCACTGGAGGCATCATTGAAAAGACAAGAGCAGGAAGGAAACGTTAACCCACGACCCTCCAGAGTCTAATATTACTCGACTGCACTGATTGAGTAGATATACTAGCACAGCTGTAAAGTTGCTGGTGTTGCTGTTGGTGAACGCTGAAAGTTATCTGGACAGATAACATTTTGGTGAATTGAAACGCACAGACAGCTGAAACGCACATAGAGTTGAGGAAATTCAAAAGTTAATCTTAAATGTGATCATTCCAAAGGTTAATTAGTTAAACGTGGTAATCATAGGGTGGTACAGTAATTTCTTAATATGATTAGGTAAATGTTAAAAAGTAAACACGTTAACTAATGCATTCAAAAATACAAGGAAGTTATGAAGAGTAAATCACATTCATTGATTTGGGAGGACGACTAAGAATATTCCAGCATTTTCAATTGTTAACCATCAGATTAGAATTTTAGATTAAAAGGTGATTAATTATGCCCATCTCCAATAAATATAAGCCTTTACTCTTTCAGAATAACAAAACATTTATATCTTTTCTACAAAACCTAAAATACTAATTAAGTCAACCATTAAAACGACAACCATTAAAACGAGAGAAAGCCCATAGCCAAAGTTGAGACCCTGAGCGCAATACAAGCGTTCACGAATGCATAATTTGTGGAGAAACCGGATCATCCAACTAACACGCATGACCATATGGTCATCAGAAGTGCCTAAGCAGGCTCGTCACGATCCTTGGAATTGAACCATCCACACCACCAAGCTGCTGTGATAAATTATTGATCCCGACCATCATTGCGTTCAAAATTTGGATGCTGTTTAACCACCACTATGGTTGCTTTCGAGGAATTTCAACCTCTAATACAGTGAGATAGGGCATCACGGCAAACTCTTTTTTTTCCTTGAAATTGTATTTTTAATACATAAAAATACATAAATGGATTCAGCTTCTTCATAAACCTTAACACATTTGATTCTTCATAAACCCTAGATAGGACATCATAGCAAACTTTTTTTTTCTTTAAATTGTATTTCTAATACATAAAAATACATAAATAGATTCAACTTCTTCTTAAACCCTAATACACACCTAATTAAACAATCCAATAACTAATATATGTAATAATTCTTATAAATTTTTTACCCCATTTTACACAATAAAATATCTAAAAAATATTCAATGAGAAATGAAACAATTGGGACTCAACTTTGTGAAATTTTGCTCACCTGAATTTCAAACATGCAACGACATGGGACCGAATCTAAGCTCATAATTGATCAATTGTGAAGCAAAGAGAAATACAGAGAGAAAAGAATAGAACAGTATATTGAAATGTGTGAAGAAGTACTGAAGAAGTTAAGTCTGAAGAAGTTACAATGCAATGGGAGATGGTTGAGCTAAATAGGATCAAGCAAGACAAAAATAGAAAGTACAGCTGGCAGTGTATAGTCAGACTGTTGAGGTTACATTATATTTAACACTCCCTCTTAAACTCAACAGTTACAAACATCAGCACTAATTATGCCTAAGTGTTGTCTCTGAAAATCAAAAACTGACTTTCCTAGT